>JAOEHY010036603.1:102691-119600 GCA_025447955.1 Psilopsiagon aurifrons | reverse complement strand
GGAGCAGAGGGAAGAAAAAGGGGGAAGTGAGTGAACAAACTGCGTGGCTGATTTATGGCTTAAACCACGACACTCAGACAGGGCGGTGTCAGGAGGAGGGGCACCAGCCCTGAATGGGCAAAACCTGCCCCAGGGAGCGCTGCGAGGCAGTGTGAATGTGCAGGCAGGCAGGATGGGGAGTCCTTGCCTTATGAACAGGGCCCGAACTGGGAGCTCTGCTCTGGCTGCCCCAGGGAGGGGCCAGCTTAAGCACCCAGACAGAGCCAATGAGAGGGGAGGCTGCAGAACAGAGCTTGGAGTGTAGAGTGCCTGCACTGATCTCTTGAGGAGAGGGTGCATAAGGGGCAGGGCTGCACTCAGTGCTCCCTGGTGCAGGTCCTCCTGCAGCAGGTGGCTTTGCTGCCAGATGCTGTCAATATGATAAAAGGTGTCAGAGGAGCTGAGAGGAAGCAGCACTGCTTGCTCCATTCCCAAACTGTGCAGGGGCCTCAAGCGTATAGCTTATGGAGGGAAGAAGGAGGTCGCTAACCCAGGAAACTGGGAAACAGTAACAAAAAAAAAAAAAAGCAGCAAGAAAAGGAGGAAGAGTACAACTAAAAGCAAGGGGTTTACGCCTAAATCTGTTGTCTCCACCCAGAACCACTTTGCAGCTCTGCAGGGAGCTAATGAGGAAACACACCATGGACAACCAGCTGATGCACTGGTAAAGAAGATCACTACTGGTGCTGCCAGGAAAAAGTGGTAGGTTGTAGTAGTAGGGGACTTTGAAATGCACAGAGGCACCCGTCTGCCAGCCTGTCCCAGTCTCAAGGGAGGTGTGTTGCATACCACAGGGCACAGATCAGGGATGTTGCAGAGAAGCTGCCTGCTCTAGTAAGTCCCACTGATTATTACACACTTCTAGTGATCCATGTGGGTGCTACTGATATAGACAGCAGTAGCCCAGAGAACATAAAGAAGAACTACATTGCTCTGGGAGAGGTGGTCAGGGGCTCTGGAGCTCAGATTATCTTTTTGTCAATTATACAGGATAAAGGGGAGGAAGATAGAAAGGCTAGGAGGATTAGCCAGGTTAATAAATGGCTAGAAGGGTGGTGCTGTAGTCAGGAGTTTGGGCACCTTGAACATGGGACTCAATGGGCCAGGTCTACTGGGGGCTGGTGGAGCTGGTCTGACAAAGAAAGAGAAGAGTGGATTTGGTAGGAGGCTTGCCAGACTGGTCAAGGATGCTTTAAACTAGATGTGTTGGGGGAGGAGGCTTCATTCCAGCTCAGCACATCCAGTCAGCTGCCAGCACCTACAATGAATGCTTGGAGTAATGTAGAGATACTCCAGCCGCTCCAGCCAATGAGCTCAGCTCAGATGCTTCTATACAAACACCCATAGTGTGGGGAACAAACAAGAGGAATTAGAGCTGTCTGCACAGTTACGGGGATATGATATCACAGGCATCACAGAAACATGGTGGGATGTCTCCTATGACTGATGTGTTGCAATGGAAGGTTACAGGCTCTTTAGGAAAGATAGGCCTGGTAGGCAGGGAGAGGGACTTGCTATTTATATTAGGGGTAGTCTGGAGAGTATGGATCCCTGTCTGAGGACAAGTGATCAGTAAAGTGAGAGTTTGTGGGTCAGGTTTAAAGGGAGAACAGCAATGGGAGATATTAGTGTGGGGATCTGTTGCAGACCGCCTGTTCAAGAGGACTCTGTAAATGACCCTTGTTCTAGTGGGGGACTTCAACCACCTGATATCTATTGAAGGGACAGTACTGCCCAGCACAAGCAATCCACGAGGTTCCTTGATTGTGTGGAAAACAATGTCCTTCTGCAAGTAACAGAGGTGCCACAACAAGGAGAGGTGCCACGTTTGACTTCGTCCCTTGACACAGGGACAGTGAGAATGAAGACCCTGGGCCCACTGTAGGAGAGGATCTCATTCGAGATCATCTTAAGAACCTGTGCACAAGTCCATGGGCCATGGGACCTGATGAAATTAATCCACGGGTGCTGAAGGAGATGGCAAATTACCTTGCTAAGCCACTGTCCATTATATCAGAAAAATCAAGCCAGTCAGGTGAAGTTCCTGACAACTGGAAAAAGGGAAATATAACCCCCATTTTCAAGAAATGGAAAATGGATGAGCCAGGGAACTACAGCCCAGTCAGCCTCACCTCTGTGCCTGGCAAACTCTTGGAGCAGATTCTCCTGGAAGGCATGCTAAGGCACATGAGAAACAACAAGGTTGTTGGTGACAGCCAGCACGGCTTCACAACGGGGAGATCCTGCCAGACCAATTTAGTGGCCTTCTATGGTGGGGATACGGAACTGTTGGACAAGGGTAGAGCAGTTTATGTCATCTACCTGGACTTGTGCAAAGTGTTTGACACTGTCCAGTATGACATAGAATCATAGAATCATAGAACAGTTAAGGTTGGAAAGGACTTTAAGATCATCCAGTTCTAACCCCCCTGCCAGGGACAGGGACACCTCACACTATATCATGCCATCCAAGGCTCTGTCCAACCCGGCCTTGAGCACCGCCACAGATGAAGCATTCACAACTTCCCTGGGCAACCCATTCCAATGCCTCACCACCCTTACAGTAAAGAATTTCTTCATCATATCCAATCTAAACTTTCCCTGTTTAAATTTGAACCCATTACCACCTTATGCAGTGTCTTTCCCCAGCATCCTTATAGGCCCCCTTCTGGTACTGGAATAGCTGCTATGATCCTTGTCTCTGAATTGGAGAGACATCAGTTTGATAGATGGACCACTCGGTGGATAAAGAACTGGCTGGATGGCCACACGCACAGAGTTGTGCTCAATTGCTCAATGTCCAGTTGGAGACCAGTAACACATACTGTCCCTCAGGGATCGGTGTTGGGACCGGTCTTGTTCAACAAGTAATTCCAAAACCATTTGAATATAAAATCACGTCTTATGTTAAGCATTATTTAATACTAAATTATCTCTGTATACAATCCTGAAACTTATCATTTCTTCTTTCTCTAGGCAGAGAATAGCTAATTATATAACATTTATAAAGCTTGAAAATATTGTGAACTTCCAAATGTTACTTTTGGCCTCAAGCAGAAATGGAAAAGGTTGTGTGACCTCCTTATTATCCAGCATTGTGCATTGTTCACATCGTTTCATTAACCTTTACTTTCTTTGCTAATGGATGAAATATATATATTCACACCCCATAAAAATGCCATTTTTTATCAATATGTGTCTGTAACAGATCATTTTTCATTTTTCTACTGTAAGTGAATCTCAGTTTGCAAAAAAATATTATAGAGGATATTTTCTATTTTGTGTCCATTGTGACATTTTAAAATTCAAAGTAGGAGTTTCCTATAGGCATAATGTGCATTAAATATAATTCTGGAAATCAGATCTCCAGAATAGCTTCTCTGTTTTACTTTCTTACTGCTTTAAACCAAAGCTTGGTGCTGTTGTTAGTTGTTATTCTTCTATCGATCTAATTTAACATAGACACAGTTCAGGCCTCTCTTCTGCTAAAAATGATTAAATTTACATAATTTCAGGCATTTCTCTGGTTGTTGCACTACTTAATCTTAGCAGAGGGTAAATGGTTCTTTACAACCAAACTGTGATTATTTATGGCTGATATGTATGATTGGCTACCAGTATTTTGAAATATTATCTGGAACTTACATAGATGAATCCTGTCTGTTTTGATTAATGTACTGGATTTGTGTGTATCCAGCTTACTTCTACAAATGAGTTTTGGATATGAACTCCAAAAAAACTACTATTACAAGCATTCTGTGATTGGTCTTCAGACTTTGCTTTTTACTTTGCTTGAAGCTTGTAACATTCCCTTGGCATTTAAAGAGGTAAGTAATGACATTGATACTGTCCCTTGACACTGAGTAGACAGTTTGAATACAGCTGGTAGCTCTTCACTGCTGTACCCAGTTTTCCAGCTGTAGAACACTTAGGTCTACAGTGAAGTCATGTTAGATTAATTCATTTTATACAAGGGAGTGACAATTCTGCACTCAAGGAAAGGAATAATTCTCATTAGACTTTCTCTCACTGGGGAGTTTTCTTTCTAAAAACATTTTATCTCATGATTCTGATGAGGGGATCATTCATCCTAAAAGAAGTTCTTCACATGAAAGCAAAACTTGTACTTACTCTGCCTACCACCCACATTTCTGCTTCATATTGAGCTAGCCTTATAACCAATGTTTAAAAAATTATATGAAAAGTATATTAAAACATAAAAGGAATAGGGTAGTATATACTGTAGGCATTTTAGTTGTCACAGGAAAAACAAGACAGGCTAGATAAATAGGTAGTTAAGATAGATAGATAGATAGATAGATAGATAGATAGATAGATAGATAGATAGATAGTTAGATAGATAGGCAGACATATAGATGAGAAACTGAGGCTTTTTAGCATACTTGTAAATCAATATTGCAGTATGTAGTACATACCATACTCATGGTAGCATGTCAGATGAGGCCTGGAACATGAAGTTTGGAAAGGGAATGTGAATCTTAATGTTCTTTTCCCCAAAGTAGCAAATCAAATGTGAAATGATATTTTCCACACTAGTGATCTAAAATATAATTTACAAGAAAAGTAGATTGTATGTGGCTGAGCCTCATGTGTCCTCCCATATCAAATTACTCTCATAATATATCTCTGCTACTTAAGTAATTAGAAAGAAAGTTATCTGTGTTTATTGATTTTTATAAGATTCAAGATGAAAGATTAAGACATATTATAGAATAAACTTGTGACTCAGGATATACCAAGCATATTTAGGAAACTCTGTATTGGCTATAGAAAGAATAGTATAAAAAAATCATATAATACCAGGTAACGTGAAGAAAGAAGCAGGTATGTAATCAGAAAATTTAGGAGATTCTGACCAGAGTCAATATTAGTGGAATAATATATTAATAACAAAAGTTCAATGAAACACTTAACAAGTTATGAAAAAGTAATAAATGTCAAGAAAACTAAAGCCAAGTCAAGTCTAAACTGTCAAGATCTGTACCAAAGTGACAAAGTAGCAGAACACATGATGGATTCCTATGATGAAGGAGTCTGACAATACAGAGGAAGAAGTGAAAGTGGTAAATTTAAAGGTGATTACCTAAAAAATACTTTTGACAAATTCTGAAAGTGGTTTTGTGATAAGAATATTTACTTATTTATTCATCTGTGATTATCAAAAATTACAAGCAAAGTAAATCTGAGGGAAAAGTTATGACAACATTTCTACCATAAAAGAAGTGCTGCTTGATGTACTAAGTGAATGTTAATAGGTTTATGTGAATGATTGTATTTCAGTATTAATGTTCTCAAAACAAATTAGAAAACATAAAGAAATGTAGACAGAAAGATCTGGTGGAAATTTTTAAGAACAAAGTGCTATGCAAGGGCCAACAGATGAATTATCACTATTGGGGATATTAAGAAAGTCACTGACCCCTCGTGGTGGGTTGACCCTGACTGGCAGATAAGCCTTCACCCAGCTGCTCACTCACTCTGCCCATCCTGATAGGGACAGATGTTTAGCCTTCCATCTGTAGGCAGATATTTAGCCACTTCCTGGAAAATGGGGCTTCATCATGCGTAACAATTTCTTGGGAAGACTAATACCCTAACTCCAAACATCCATGTTTCCTCCTTTTTCGCCCACCCTGCCAGCAGGTCAAAGGAGGTTATTCTCCCCCTCTACTCAACTCTTGTGAGACCACACCTGCAGTACCAGTGTCCAGCTCTGTGGCTCCCAGAATAAGAAAATTATGGACCAAGCTTTTAATTTGGTAACTGACGGTTTAGGGAAGAATGTTTTCCATGCCAAGAGATTATCACACTTGGTCACACTTGTTTATAAATATTATGTGTCATTTTAAAAATACATGAAACATTTTTGTTGTTTTACTTTTTTTTTTCTTTTTTTACCTTTTTTGTGAAAAAAAGAAAGGGAAGTGGTTTATTTTTATTTACTAATCTATCTACTTATACACACTTTTGCCACTTTAAATTATCCCAAATGCCCTGTGTTCAGGGTTTGAAAAACCCCAACATTTATTTCCTAGTCAAAGTTCAAGAACCCAGAAACAAATGAAAACATTCCTTTGGTTTTGGCTTGATGTAAAACTCTTGAAATCAATAGGTGGTGTTCCACTGGCTTCTTTAGACCATAGGTCAAATCCTTAGGGGGCAACCGGAAAGAACACTTGTTTTTAAAATATTTTGGAGCTGTTCAAAGTTTTTCTGAGCTTGTCATGAGTAATTTGAGCAAGGCTAGGATGCACTTGATCTTGCAGAAAACTATTTCTTCTTCTCTAATGGCATAGATAAAAGGCTGAGGGAGTTAAGATTGCTTAGCCAGGAAAAAGGAAGTCTTGGAGGGGACCTAATAGCACTGCAGAGGAGGTTGCCAAGAAGAAAGAGCCAGGGTCTTTAGTGAGGTGTACAGTAAACAAATTCAGAAACTGGTCATAAATTCGAATGCAAAAGCATTCACTATGAGAATAATCAAGAAGTGGAATGAGTGGAATTTATAGATTTTATAGTCTTGATCCTTGGAGATTCTCAAATTCCAGTTGGTCAGACCCCTGAGCAAGTGGTCTGAATTCAGTGTTTATCCTGTTTTGAACTGCTAGCTGAACTTGCGACTCCTTGTGATCTTTTCCAAGCTAACTGACTCCGTGACTCAGGTTTCTCCTGAGTGCACTGGATTTTTATAGCTGTTCACACACAGACAGACTTTTACATATGTTAGTTCTGACTGATATCGGTTATTTCAGTAATGGTTTACAAAAATTTTGTGAAAAAAAAAAAAGCCTTCCCAGGTAAACTATCTACTGTTTGCACCACCCCCCACCCCCCACACCCCCCCCGCATAATAAACAAATGCAACAAAAATCTCTCCTTATTCATAACTTTCTCATCAAAGTGAAAGAATTTCCTTGGAAAATCAAAGACTACTGTTAAAATGTATTTATTCTAGTGATCTGGGGGTAGATTAAGAGAGTCTTATTTTTTTATTTTTTTTTTTCGTTAAATTTGGTTTGAATCTTGAATTTTCCTCTGAGAGAAAGATTCAGAAAAGTTTTGGTACTTCCAGCAGCAGAATACAATAGGGCATTTTTAGTAACCTTCCTTCTCACTTTCACACTCTGAAGATGCAGTTGATGAAATATAATTTTTCATTTGGTATCCTTATTAATTGTGGGATCCTATGCTATTTAACTGAACAAATTAAATTCCTTTTCTGGGAAATTAAAAAAGAACCCCAAATGTTTGAATATCCAAGTTCTCTTTGTTGTGCCTTTACATAATTAAATGCAGGAAAAAGGTATGAGAATTTCCATTTTCAAGATTTATTAATTACACGTAGAATTATTTAGGATTTTTATTATGGACCCAGGAATAAATATGAGCTTCTTTTGGGATATCTACTGAAGGGCAGTACTGGATAATCTTGCTGTGAGTGGTCAGTCTTACTGAGGAGTCAAAAAAACCAAGATGTGACGTTGGTCACATAAATTTCTTTTATGCCATAAGCTCAAAAGTTGAGAAGGTTTCTATTCAATGGTGTGTTGAACTAATTGAGAAAGATCTTACTCATTTAACCAACAAAGAAAAGAAATTGTACAAGCTGCTATTTATTTCACAATGAAACTTTAGATACAAGGTTAGTGCTAGAGTTTTTCTCTTTTAATGTGTTTGGACATAATTATACACATAATGATATATCTAATGATACAGTTTAAGGACTTGCTTCATAAATTATTGTCCTGTAAAACAATGCTTTAATGTCAGTGAGAGCATTTATGGAAAGTAGAATAAATCCATGTAAGTAAAGGTGTCAGTACTTGTCTCTTAAATCCAGGCAAATTATTAGACAATCTCTTCAAGAAATCTCTCCCTTACTTCTCAGCACCATAAAATGTGAAGAACCATCAATACTTAGTATGTTTCTAGTATTTCATTCGAAGAATGAAAAATATTTCATGACAGTCATTGCCAGGATGAAATTTAAAGCTTTCTCAAAGGATATTTCAGTGCATAATTTAGAAAGTGTTTCCTTCTTTCTCTTTATGCTTGCTTACTTATTTGTCCAGAAAAGTAAATTCAGTTATTTTCTCTCTCTTAGCAGGAACTTCTTTTTATTTTTTTTTTCCTTCTATATATTCACAGGTCCATTGATAGCTAGTGGTTTATTAAATCTTTAATAAATAACATTATAGTTTATCTCTATAAGCTCAAATCAATACAATGCTGCAAAGATAACGTCATTCCCAACCTTTATGTTTCATATCATTTTTATTAAACTTAGATAACTCAGTAGATCTTCAGTCACAGTTTGAATATCAGCTTATAAAATGAACATTTGAAACTTTCTCTTGGAGTAGAAGTTGCAGTCGGTACTGCCATGGGAAGTTGTAGTGTCAGCCTACCACTTCATCTCCTTAGAAGATATCTAAACTGTGCATATGAAACTAAAAACAAAAAACAATATATATAATATAATATAAATAAACAATACTTTTAAAAGTATGTGCACATACAATTTTATTCTATACATGCATTAGCCCTTTGCCAGCACTTGTCTAACGTGCATGATCTATTATTTTCAATGCTTTGCATCCCAAATGTTATCATTTTAAGAAATCTTTGTTACTGTATATATGAAATAAAACACAGTTTTGGGATTTCCTCTCAAATAAGGACTTGTTGCTACAGAAAGTTTGATAATTTTATCAAGTAATTTGTTAAGGAATTAAAGATAGAAAACCCCACAATTTTTCTGGAAAATATTTTTTTTAATGAATTAATTATTGTCTGATTATTTTAGCAAAATTAAATTTATTTTCAGTAACCATTATAATTGATTAAATCAGCATATTTAGTACAACATAATCGTGAGTGCAATTCATTGCTGTTTAGAATTACATATAACAAGGCTTCATATAAATGATTTTATAAAATCAATGTCCACATACACTAGGGAAGTATAAATTCTAGAGGAAAAAAAGCAACTAAAACACCCGATCTGCTTCCAAAAGGGTTCAAGTTTTCCCCTTCAAAAGAAATGTGGGTTAGGAAGTTTTAAATTTATACCTTATCATCCTTGACATTGGAAAGCTCAAAATTACCAAACGAAAGAATTGCAGCATTAATTAATTTAAAACTCTGTATTGGGTTTGTGTGGCCAGGTTTTGGTTGTGGTGGGCTATATGGAGTGGCTTCTCTGAGAAGCTGCCAGAAGCTTCTCCTGTGTCTGATAGAGACAATGCCAGCTGGCTCCAAGGCAGACTCACTGCTGGCCAAGACAAAGCCTTTCAGTGGTGGTTGTAGCATCTCTGGGATAACACAAAACCGATAATAATCTCAAAAAACTGCTAGGCTGTGATTCATATTAAAATACTTGTATGTCACAACCTTACCGTTTAAAATTTGGACAGAGGTACCAGAGTGATAGTTGCTCAAAAGGAAATCTGTATGGTTCACTATAAGAAAAAAATCATTAAAACACACATGTTAATGCATGTAGTCACAGGTACTTATTTGCCTATAAGTATCATTATTAAAGTAACACTTAAATGTATTCCTCACTCTGTTAATCTTAAAAAAAATACTACAGACTGTCTGTAATACTAAGACTGTATAGATATAAAAATAAGAGAGAAATGGATAATTCACCTCCAGCATTGCAGGTGGTCCATAAAGAGTGCTAAATGTGTTTTGTCTTATTCTTTTAGAGTTAGCTTACTTGCGTGGGTCATCTACTCCATTTCCATATAAAAGGTTACTGGAAAGTTATGCTTGCTAAAGCCAAAGAAGAAAATAGATTTCACAGACATTTCAGCCATGCATGCAAAGACAGCAATCTGGACCTGATTCTGTTCTATCTTTTAGTTTGTGCCACCTGTAGTTCTCACATAGACCAACATTCCTCTTGGAATTCTGGATCAGGCTCTGAATGATTGTCATTAATGATTTTATACAAAGGTTGTTAAAAATATGAATAATATATGTCTTCTATATCAACTCTGCAGGCCACATTTGGGATACATAAATACTATTTTTATTTTGTTTTTCTTAGATATAGTTCTGAACAGTTACAAGTGAGCATATTTTAAGACTGGCTGAATTTTTATATGCTCCACAGTAGTATTTCTGCAAAGATTTAATGAAGATTTCAGTCCTTATACTCTAAACCTTTATTTTACACTTTTTTATGAGCTTTATAGTCTAGAATATTTCATTGTTCTGTAAGTGCCTGAAGGCATTTGGCATCTCTACAGTGATTTTAATGAGCTTTGGGTCAACTTTATCATGTTCTAGAAAAACAGAGTATTCCTGGGTGACAACACACATTCAGATTTTGAGTAACTGTGTACATTCAAAAAAGTTACAGCCAGAAAAGACTATTATCATAATTTCATTTTTATCCCCTATAACACAGACTGCTATATCACACACAAATGACTACATCAAACCATGTGAGAAATATTGAACTGAACAGGTGTAAAAGAAGATTATAAAAAGGATAGCAGAGCAAATTAAGGTAATGGACAGAGTGAGAAATGAAATTGTTATGAGGTGGTAGAAGTTCAACTTCTCAAGTGATCTTCCTTAAGAATGTTATGATGCACTGCAGGTAATAATTTTGTTAGCTACTGTGGCAGTATGTAGACTATACAGATACAGATCTAGATCTAGATCTAGATTGTCTAGATATTCCAAGTTCTACTCTCACCTACCACTTCTCAACATTTGACTGGAAATCACCGTAAATATCCCACAAGGTACCATGACAGTAGCCTGCTATGTTTGTATGGCTTTTGCCTCTTACAGCATCGCAAATGCTAACTAGCAAGGCAGAAGTGCTGACTTACACTTTAGAGCAACTCCTTACTTGAAAATTGGTCAGCTCCTTAGGGTATGAGGCGTTTTTTTGAGGATCCCAAGAAAAGGCAAAGATGCAAATAGCAGTATCACAACCTTGATTTTCAGGAGATCAGATTTGGACCTGTTCAGGGGTATACTTGGAAGAGGCCCATGCGATATAATCCTGGAGATGAGTCCAGGAGAGTTGGGTGGGGAAAAAGGTTTCCATTTATTTTCTAGTCCGTTCTTGTCATGGAGGATAATGGCTGAAATTCAAGTAGCTTTTCAAATAGCCAAGAACATACTAATTTTCAGAAGAATTGTCTCATTATATCACAGCTTTTATGACTTTTTACATGGCATCAGAAACATGAGTTTTACTTAGACTATGATGTGGTTTTGCGTTACAGAGAACTTCACATTTATTTTGCATCTAACTAGACACCTAAACTGCAACTGCCAATTGCAGTATGTGAAGGAGTTAAAAGAAAGAGACATGATATTACCTATTAGCTGAGCATTGAGATCTGACTGTGTGCATGCTCTCAACTTACAACCAAAGTGAAGTACTGTGACTTCGCCTAGACACTAGAACAAAATAACCTAACTGAACTTAACTAACGGCTCCTATAAAACTTAAGAGCCCACATTCAGCTGCAGTGGCTCACTTGGCATCCGTTACAGTTTTTACATTGTTGGTTCATTCCTGATTCACAGGCTGGAGTTAAAGAAAGGCCAGAATTTTCTGCAGGATGCACTGAAAGGAACACCACTTGCCTTTTTGATGTGGTGTGTGACAAAATAGTTGGTCCATGCTGTGGAGGCAACATTTCAGGACATGTGATGTTATTCTAATATGCTGGAACAGAAACAGTAAATAACAATTACTTCAAAAGCTTTGCTTTTTAGTGTTAGGAACATGACAGACTACAAAAAGAAGTGATACGCAATATGTTGTAATGCTGTTGCATATACTAACACAAATGAATTATGTTGCTATTTAACTCTGTGTGGCCTTTTCAGATGTGGTTTGATATTACAGAATTAAATGAAAGGAGATTTTTTCAGAGAATTTAACAAAAGGGCAAGTCCGTGACAGATGGCCTGGAAGCAGAACAAAAAACTTCAGCATGGTAAAATTTATCAAAAGTGTAATTAGTCTGCTACAGTCCAGACTCCAAGAGAGCTGGGAAAAGCTAAACACATGCATGAAAGAAATTCACTTGTCATTAGGCCTTCTCTACTTCTGAGTCAGTCTCGTGCTGGTATTTGTTAGAGGGGCTGAATCCAGCAGTCTGAGAGGTGACAATGCTGCAGCTCTGTCTGAACAGAGTACCCAGGCAGACACACAGAGCACTCAAAAGAGGACAGACAGCACCAATGGCCACATCTCCACATTCTGCTCTATCTGCCTGGTCCATTGTTGAG
The DNA here is from genome assembly GCA_025447955.1 of Psilopsiagon aurifrons. Classification (NCBI taxonomy): domain Eukaryota; kingdom Metazoa; phylum Chordata; class Aves; order Psittaciformes; family Psittacidae; genus Psilopsiagon; species Psilopsiagon aurifrons. The sequence continues at coordinate 107,270 of JAOEHY010036603.1, read as the reverse complement.
AAGAAGAAAGAAAAAAAACAAACAAACAAAAAAAAAAGCCATGGACTGCTCCAGTAGCTGGGCTCAGACACTCTGCCCAGCAGCTGCCCTGTGGATCTAGGTCTCCCCAGCTGCTGGCATGCAGACATATGAACTCCAAGGCTGCAGTCCTGCTCCAATTGCTGGTAGAGGTTGTCTTACTCACAAACTCGCACACACAGAGCTGGCTGGGAAATCCCTGATCCCTTTAGCCTCTTCAGCTCTTCCCATGGTTTCATAGCTCCCTGTCTCCCAGGCTGTCACCGATTCATCTGCTAGTTTTGTTTGAGTTTCATGAGTGCTTTACAGTTCCTCGCACACCTGCACTAGCTTCAGTTGCTGGCTCCATGGACACATAGTTCCTTATGACCTGAGTTCCCACTTCAGTTGCTGGCACTTAAATCCAGTAGCTTGGGCACCTCGTCACCTGGGCCATCTGATCCGTAGTCTGACTCTAGTTGCTGCACTCACACCTGTATTCATACACATACACACAGTGACAGAATAGTCTCTCCACCTGGCAAAAGAGTTAGGAATTTCATAACATGATAGAGCAGACTGCATGGCCAGACAAGTGTACTGATCAGTAAACTAATTAGACATAACAGGACCTTTCTCATGTAGTCACACTTCTATTTTCCCATGCTTGTTTCTCCCCAGATCACCTACATCCCTACTTTTTCTTGCCTTTTTTTAATAACTGTAAGCATATCATACATCTTGAGCAGTCTTAAAATGTTCGCCTCTTGCATCTATCAAATATAGTGTGCCATATTGTCCTGGGTTCAGCAGTAGCAGTCATTTTTCTCCTTCTAAGTAGCTGGTGCAGTTCTGTGGTTTTGACTTTTGGCCTGGGAACAGCACAGATAACACTGATGTTTTCAGGTACTGCTCAGTAATGTTTAGTCTGACCAAGGACTTTCTGAGTCTCCTGTTCTGTCAGGAAGGAGGAAGCTGGGAGGAAGCAAAGACAGGACATCTGACCCAAACTGACCAAGGAGTTATTCCATACCACAGCATGTCATGTCCAGGATATAAAAACTGGGGGCAGGAATCCGGAAGTATTGGATCACTGCTGGGTTGGGCTAGTTGTATTCTCTTCCCTTGTTGTTTCCCTTGTCATTCTTATTACTGGTGGTAGCAGCAGTGGTTTGTGTTATACCTTAGACACTGGACTGTTCTTATCTCAACCTGTGGGAGTTATATTCTTTCAGTTCTCCTCCCCATCCCCCTGGGAGCTGGGGAGAAGAAAGAGTGGGGAGTGAATGAGCGAACTGTGGGAGTTACAGCTGAGTTTAAACCACGACACCCATACCCCTAGGCAGTAAACCCCCTCAGTCAAAAAGATGCCATCTCATTGACTCCTCTTGATGGCTTTCATGCATGGAATGGTGATGCTGGCTCTTCTGGGATAGCTGTGGGAGAGGCACAGACAGGGTATCCCTTTCTTCTGAGTTCTCTGTACTCCTCTGAGCTTTTGGAGATACTCCCCTATATCTGAGTTCAGTCTGTGCGCAGAACTTCTTTACAGTTTCTTCATCTCAATCCAAAGTAAACTTTTGCCAAGTTAAAACCTTTATTTGTTCTGTATTCAGACTCCCACTGTGTAAGAAATTGTGAAACAACTATGGGATTAGGAATGAATTTATGAGAATAAATCTTGGATCCTATTTAATTTTCTTTGCAAGTAAAGTACAAGAATATAAATGTTTTTCTTCTGACGTACAGTGTTCATTCACTTTCTTGAAATTCCCTTGCAGCCTTCTTTACGAGTTATCCTATGTATAGCAGGACACATAAGATGCGTATCCTCCAAGAAAACTTTTGCATTGATTTTTGTGAACTTCAGACAGTTTCAAGTCTCTTGGCATTTCTATCATGATAATACCTTGAAATCATGCTAGTGTCTAACTTGACTTGGGGGGGCTGCTGCACTTTGTGCTACAACTGCTACTAAATGCTATTGTGTCAGAAGAACAATTTGATAGCATTTGAAGGTATGCCAATTAGGAACAATTTCTTCACATCATTAACTGACGTCTTAGGAATTCAAAGTTATATGTCCCTATCCATGTTGTGAAGCCAAAGTTCTTCCATCCATGAAATCACATGCAGCTCAGTGGCACTTCTGGTTGTACAAAGGAAAAAGAAACATATATTTTTAAGAAGGCAGGGAACTTGTAAAGCATGATGAAATTCATGCAAAATGTAAAATAACACACTATTCTTCACTAGGGGAAAAAAGCAATAACATTGGAAAAATGTGGAATTGGATATAAACTAACCTGAAATTCGTATAATTTACATTTAAGTGTCCTGTGACTATGCTTATCATGGAAGCATAGTGGTCCAGGTAGTTTATGTTAAATGTGATAGAATAGCAGGTATTTCTATAGAGACTAACATTCCAGCTATATAAATGGTTCTATTTATATCAAAGGCAGTCCTCAGACCTTGATATTTGGAGTAGAAAAAAAACAGTAGGGCATTTCTTTTCCAAGTTAGAATGCTATTTACATTTATTTGATGTAAGAAACTGTAATTTACTTTTGTCCCAGAAATATTTTGTTTGTGTAGACAAAAAGAGCATCTTTTAATGCATTTATTTATTTATTTGTCCTTGGAATCTCTTAGGGGACTACAGATATTGAACAATGAAGAAGATTTAAAAGAAAAACAGATTTTTTAAAAATATATTCATACAAACATTGTGGCATAAAATTATTTTAATGGAATATTTGTAAGATCATTGTACCTCTATTCATGTTGCAAATATAGAAATTTTGTAATTCTGAGTATGTGAAACAGATTATTTGCACAATGTAGATGAACTGATTTAAGAACTATTTGAAGCTTTCTGTGGTTCAGTGGTTTGTTTTTTTAAAGCAAGAAAGAATATTAATTCTGTAATTCTTGGTTTCTGCTGAAGTCAAACTGTGAGTTCCTATCACAATTTTCATACTACTAGTCAAAACCTGAACCCAGTAAAATCAGTAAGAAATCACAAACTAAGCTCTGTATAATCCAAATGTAATTTAATGACCAATGTCTTTTAAAATGCATATGTGAACTGAAAGTTAAGATTTGTGAGATGCAGGAGGTAGAGAATTCCTCTATTACTCTAAAAAAGTATCTACATAGACCTGTTGACAATTAATTTTTTGTTGTGTTGAAGCTCATGAAGACCCTGATCTTCTAAAATAGATCAAAGTGACAATCAACTTTGTACAAAATTATATTTCACACCAGGAAAGTACAATTTACTCTTCTTTTTTTTTGCTACCCCCCTTCTAATCACATTTAGAGAAAACTGTTTTCTGCTGCAATTGGAACAGATATTTAAAGAATTTAAAATATTCATGAAATTAAGCTGAGCTATGATGGAGTCTAAGCATGGACTCAGGGTCAGGGACCCAACAGGCAACGTGGAGAGAAGGGTGACCATTAGTGATTGTACATCAGAAAGGAAGATACAGGAGCATAAAAATCGCCGTGGTGAGAGGCACTCAGTGAAGCTGGATGCTGCAGATGATTTTCCAATTATGAAAGAAGGAGCATATGACAGAAAAAGAAGCAAAAGATAAACGTGGTGGTCTTTTATAATGCAGTTACAGTTTTGGTGGATAAGTGAAGAGCAACTGTCATCGTTTACCTGGACTTATGTAAAGCATTTGACACTGTCCCACATGACTTCCTTGTCTCCAACTGGAGAGCTGCAGATGTGGTGGACAGACGACTTGGTAGATAAGGAATTGTCTGAATGGTTGCACAGTTGCAGAGAGTTACAGTCAACAGCTCAAGTGGAGCCAGTGATGTGTGGCATTCCCCAGGGGTCAGTATTACAGAAACTCATCATGAGCCAGCAGTCTGCTCTCACAGCCCAGAAAGCCAACTGTGCCTGTGCTGTATCAAAAGAAGTGTGACCATCAGGTGGAGGGATATGATCCTGCCCCTCTCTTCTGCTATTGTGAGACCCCACCTGCAGTACTGTGTCCAGGCTGGGGCTCTCAACATAAGTAAGATACGGAGGTGCTCGTGTGAGTCTAGAGGAGGGCCAAGAAGATGATCAGGGGGTTGGAAAACCGCTCATATGAAGACAGGCTGAGAGAGTTGGAATTGTTCAGCCTGGAGAAGAGAAGGCTCCTGGGAGACCTTAGGGCAGCTTCCAGTACCTAAAGGGAGCCTACAGAAAATCAGAAAAGGAGTTTTTTACGAGGAGATGTAGAGATAGAAAAAACATAAAAGTTTTAAAGAGGTATATTTGGATGAGATATTAGAAGTAAATTCTTTACTGTGAAGGTTGCGAGGCACTGGCACAGGTTGCCCAGAGACGCTTTGGCTGCCGCATCCCTGGCAGTAGATGCCCATGTTAGGGTAGTTGGATCTATATGATCTTAAGGAGACATAGACAGTGGGATTTAGTGTGCCCTCAGCAAGTTTTCCAATGTCACCAAGCTATGTGATTCAGTTGATAAGCTGGAGGAAAGGAATGCCATCCAGAGGGACCTTGACATGCTTGTGAGGTGGGCTGATGCCAACCTGATGAAGTTCAACCATGCCA
>JAOEHY010036603.1:0-87544 GCA_025447955.1 Psilopsiagon aurifrons | reverse complement strand
CCCCCATCATTATTTAAACTGAGATTTTCTACCAAGTGTTACAGTGAAACAAAAAGAAAACCTCCCCTCTTTAACAGCAAATTCTTCATTTGTCTTTGTTTAAGTTTCTTTGATAAAATAATTATTCAGAAATCTTTTCCAGACATAAGTTACAGTGACAATGATTTCAATGCAAGCCATTGACTATGTTTGCTACTTAAAGTAAGAGACTAACGTGCCCTCTGATCTCAGTTTCTTTTCTGGGCAACTGAGTAACTTTCTTTGTCAAAAATTTGATTCAAACTTCTGAGCTGAAATTTCTCGTCTGAACAGTTGGGATTTCTCACTTGTGACGGAGAGATTTCAGAAAGGTCAAAGTTCAAGTTTTGAGAAAGGAAAACCTCTTTGTTAAAATGTCCTTAACTAAAAGCAGTTTCTTACCCAAGGATGTTGCATTTTGTAGTAGCAGCTTTAGAACCAGTGGTGTGTTCACAGAAGAATACAGCTGCGGAAAAATAAATATTTTAGGAACAAATACTGGGGCCTCTGCCCAGATTTTATTATGAGAGATTATTTTCTTTTGTAATTCTTCATTTGCTGTACATTACCTGCTCAGTGACTGAGAAACAAAGTTCTTCCTTAGGATAAAAGAGTCAAAGGAAACTTGAAAAGCCTTTGTCCCTGCTGACCTCAGGCACATCTTTATTGATATCAAATTGCTCATATTTTTTTGCCTTGCCATATCCATTTTTGTACCTGCTGGGTCAGATCTTCAAATGATGTAAACTGGCATCGACCTAATGGCTTCAATGAAACTATCAGAGCTGAGAGTCTGGCATTAATTATTGGGGATTTTCTGTTATCCAGAGAGATAATGTAAAAACAGTTCCTCTCCTAGCTTTGAAACAGAACTATCTGAAAGGTAACTATAGAGATACATCTTAGAGTGCACTGTTATTAGGAAAACATTAACTTTTGAGATTTTACATTGATCTTCAAATTACCTAATTATTTTTGTGCCATAATCTGTGTCAAGACAGTAATAAAAATAAAGTTTCTCACAAATTATGAAACATTTAATTTTCTTAAGAACACAGAATTTGCCTGGATAGCTCAAAGAAATGATGCCATTTCAATTTTAGTGTTGTTTCACACAGAGTGAACTGGCTTATGTCACTTTGGCTGCTACTAAGGAAACAACAAAGCTTATATATAATTTTAGTTTTCAAGCCCTGTATTTGCCCTGGGTGGTTTCGGCTGACGTAATCAGATAGAGTACCAGGTCTCCAAGTATTCCTCCCATGCTGAGTGTATGGTTCCATGTTTTGTTCTAAGATTAATCAGTCAAAAGGGCCTTTTATAGAAGTCCCTAGATAAAATGGTGTTTCATTTTTATAGTCCTAGGGGTCATCTTCTGGTCTGGGGGCATGCACTGGGCAGAGAGCAAACCCCAAAATCTCTAGCAGATCAATGAGAAGCTTTGTTGGAAGCACACACTGTACATGTCATACAGCTTCTGTACTTCTAACGGGTATTTTCCATGTTAAATAGAAGTATTATAAACTATGTATTTATAACTCTGTTTATAGCAAACAAAACCTCCATGCAACCATGATTCTGGGGCAGTGAACTTTGCAGCCTCTAATATTAGCTTTCGAGGACAAAGACAAGCCTCCAAGATTTCTCTGATTAGATTCCTGAAATGCCTCTTAATTTTCCCTGATCATCAGATCACTGAGCTATGAATTTCCAGGAATACAGCTGAGTTTCTTGCTGCCAATACCCATACTGGGAGAGTGTTTTCCACCAATAGATGAAAGCACCCTGATTTATCATATGTAAACATGCATTTGTGGCTGGTTATATTATTTTTACTTCTATTATTTTTATTCAGAAGTGTACATCTAACTTTGGTGCCCTCCCTCCTCATACTTATACAGATGGTGATCTCGGACCTTGACTCAATTTCAACAGCAGTTAAATGCCTATGTGGATCTGAGCCTTCCTGTTCCTGCAGTCACGTTTTTCCTCTGTAAAAGAAGAGTCAACAGTCCTTCCTTTCCTCTCCTCTGTATGTTTATGTCCAGACTGTAAATTCTTTAGGGCAAGAATTCTGTTAATAAATGTTGGTTTAGTGCCTACTACAATGGGTATCTGCTCACAGTGGGGTACTACTATGCTGCAAAGAAAAAACAGTAAATATTACTGACAGTAAAAATCCAGCTCATCGACTAAAGGTGCATGAAAAGAATTTTGTCCTATAGGACATCAAAGTTCTTAAAAATTCATATGTCAAGTATTGCCATCTGAACTAAATTAGTTTTGTAGAACTAAGATTTCATGGCAAATAAAAATAGTATATCATCTTAATAAAAGCATCATGTGCAAAGGGAAAATAAAAGCAAGAAAGATATAATTTTATAGTACTTGCACAGTTCTTCTTACTCTGAACTGAAATTCAAAACTACCAAAAGAAGCAGCCATCAACAGCCACATAATCAATCTGCTGCAAAGCTGGTGCTGGTCTTCAACTTATTTGGTACAAAGGACAGTGAAAACAATAGGAAAGTTTGCAAGAGTGTAGTAAATAACTCTAATGCTTTGAATTGCAAAGGGTAAGCAGCCTACCAAAAGTATTTATCAAAGTCAGACTGGGGGAAAGAAACATCACCAAACAGAGCAGTGCAAGCCAGATGCTTGATCAAATGGGGTCAAAAATGCAACCCTAATTTTCATAACATCCCAATAAAAATTCACAGGAAACTGCTTTCTGAACCTGTTATGGAAGAGATTTTTTTGCAAGTTAAAGGGGAGCTGCAGATTGAGATTCTATGGAATAAGATCAGAATTACAGAGGAAGGGAAAAAAAACCTATTCATTAAATAAAACTAAGAACATGAAAATCAATACAAAACAATTGCTAAAAGTAGCTGATGGTTATGTCTAGACTTGTGAGATCAGATTTACATCTTTCAATTTGCACTTGTATTGGAGGTTCAGATCAGAGTCAGATCTTTAACCCTTTCAGTGAAGAAGACAGAATTGCTGCATGCAGGGGGACTAACATACTTGTTTTTTGTGAACTCCTCAGACTTGCCCTTGAATCTTAATCAAATAAAGCAAAATAAAAGGCTTTTCTCAACCTATGTCACTGCTGCTTTGTTACTACACACCATCTGCTCAGGGAACCGAAATCATAGAATTCAAAATGAACACTATAGAGATTAAAACTGCGGTTTAGTGTCATTGTTTGAAGCTCTCAGAAGCATAAAAAATGTTCAGCTTTACTGATGATTTTAATTTTCTTTTAATTTGAAATCTCAAATTTCAATGAATGTTCTTGCATAAAGTTCATATTTACTTTTTTACCTGTTACTCAATGGGTTGGGGTGTGAGGGAGAGACTTTTCCCTCTACTTGAAAACTAAAAATATTGGACCAAAATGTTTTTCAAATGATCTGAGGCTTTCCAGTTTGGGTGTGGGGCTTTTTTCTACTTTAGACAACAAGGTTCAGTTCAAAATCTATTGTTCACCTCTAAAAATTCTTATACCATTCATGATGTCCTTTCCCTTGTGTTATCCCAAGAATGTTGTAGTAAATGGCATTTTTTTTTCTGTATATGCAATAATAGATGTCACTTTTCTAATTTGCTCACTGGGACTAGAGATCATTTGATTCAAAATAGAGAAACTGAACCTTATCCACAAGGGCTCACAGTCAGACTGGTCATTGGTGCACAGGACTCCGTTTCCAGGTTGAGCACTATTGAAAACCAATATTCTTACAGATCTGTGCACTCTGATACATAATAACTGAGAGAGGCAAGAGGGGGTAATAAATAAGGAGTTGAGGGGAGGGTATGGGATCACACTTGGTACGTAAATACTGTGCTTCTGCCTCATCCTTCAGTAATGAGTTTCTTCAACTTCCTTAAACACAGGTGTAAGAAGTAGGAGCAATACATGCAGTTACAACACTCTGCTGATTTTTATATATATATATGTGTATATATATACACACGCACATACATATACATACACACACCCAATCGTAAATTTCATGGAGTATAATATATTGAATATTTATTTCAATGGAGCGCAGACTTTAGAGAGCAGTTTTATATTGTCAAGAAAAAGTAAGATGGATTCCCACCACCTGCACAGGTCAAGACACCAGCAGCCTAAAAAAAAGAAATTAGGAATGTCTTATTCAATATCTGTTAAATATAATGAATAATGAAGCCCATTAGAAATTAAACGAAACAGTTTTTTAGAGTCCTCATGATGCCCTTTAGCTGCCATTCAAAAAGCCATCTGACATTTTCTCTTACTGCTATCAGTTTCTGTGCCAGCAGCACTAGGACAATGCCCCAAAACAATGGCAGGCATTTCATTTTCTGGCTTTGATATTGCAAAACAATGCAGCAAAGAGAAAGGAAAACTTAACAAATTGGTTGGCAATTTTCTTTTTTGATTCTTCCCTTTCATTTCTATGAAACCAATTTATCCCCTGCTGACTTGCCAAAGAAACACAGTGTAATTAATTTGCTTCAGTGGACAGTGGAGGAATACTAGAATGCAAACATGAGAACCATTGCTTTGGTGTATTTTGGCTGACAGCTTAAGTTGTAATTATTATCTGCCAACAGTTTGCACAAAAGTGTAATTTCTAATGCAAATGAGTTATTGGAAGAGCAGACAATGAAGTTTTAAGCGAGTGAAAACCAGCCACATCTGACCACACTCTTTCTGTAAACAGGAAATTTAATGACTTGGTATGTTGATAGGACACATGGTATAAATAAACTGGGCATAGGAGTGACTCCTTAATGCAATTTATTTCTATCAGTGATTAAAATAATCTTGTAAAAGTTATTTTTCTCCTTCTATAGAGATTAAAGAACAATTTTCCCCCCTATTTCAGAAGAAATGTAATTCTTAAATAATACTGCAACTGAAGAACCAGTTGCAACTCTCACTCAAGTACTCAAAGCCATTATACCTGAAGAGCACAATTGTGGTCCTGCAGCCTGTGAATGGGTCTATACTCAGGGTTGCCCTATAGAAATGTTATCCATGTAGCACATATATGCTAAGTCTAACACTTCTGCAAGTCCTCAGGCCTAGTGTACAGCTGCTGCATAGACTGTCTGTGATCAGCTCACCTGGACTGACGAGGTACGTTGGATTAATACACGTGCTTGAAGTTACTCCACAGTACATGCACATAAAGGCTGGAGTACCAGAAGCACTTCTCCTGACAGCAGAATTGACTTGAGGTGTTTCTATTCCCCACACCTCCCCATCTCGAGTTTGATCCATACAGAAACAATTCAGCACCCTGAGTTCCGCCATAGAAACTGTCTGTGATGCAGCTACTTCAGCTAAACATAAGTCACAGCCTTCTGGGGTCTCTTTGCTAAGTCCAGCTTGAAAAACTTAACACATATGCTGTGCAACACCTGTGCAGCCAGCTCCTCACCTTGAAAGCATCATGCCAGACCTACTGTATGGGGTATAATTGTGCACATGAGGAACAGAATGAATCTGTGTGAGCAGGGAAAAAAAATGTACAGAGCTAGTGAAGCAGGTTAGATGCTTCCTGAAAGGCTTGACTTAATGAGTGAGTGCTGCCTGAATTGAAAGCACATGTGTGGTAGGGCAGGTCTGTCCAAAACTTCCGGCAAGTGTCAAATCTATTGCAGGCAGACAGCGACTGTATAATGCATGCACAGTTACTCAAGCATTCCAACTACAGTGCCACATGGAATGCAGCCACTGATGCTCTGGCTGGCCTGCTGTGTTACCAGAAATCCTGGATAAATGTTTGGATAAGTCGAGATCTTTGAAGCTAAAGTTTTTATCCAGAAAGAGGAAAACCTGGAGGTGTGGTAGCCCATGTCTCTTCTTCAGTAAGCTCCCGTGTGAAGAACTGTTTCCTGACTGAAATTCTTGAACCACTGTAATGACTATAATGTTAAAACATGTCAGTTGTACCTAGTCTGGCACATGACCCAAGTACAAGCCAAACATTCCCATGCTGGACTGTGAGATAATGTACATACATGTACGCAACAGGGACAAAGTTTCTTGCAGCTGCAGAATACTTCTGCTTCGCCACAGTAGCACTGTAGCGTGAAGGAAGCAATCTCACTCCTCCTCCACTCACTACAGAAGGATTCAGCTTGCATTAAAATTGCATGCTTGATTCAGAATAATATGATTGACTTTCTCCTTTTTTTTTGGAAAAGACAGCTTATTGTTAAATGAGCGTGGCTTACCAGGGAAAGGAGTCCACAGAGGTTATGACTTAAGGTTAAAAGCTGGTACAAGTTGATTATTCTTGATGCTAAAACAGCTTGAAAAGAGATTTCCTTTGACAATCACCCCAAATCAAAAAACTTGTCTGCAGAGACCACTAGTTTACAGTCCATCCTGCACGCTGCACTTCTGTCTGCGAAGCAGCTAGAAATGCAACTTTGTATTGTATTGCATATACAAAGGAAACAGATGAGAAACTCACTGTTTGTGCCAAATTTGTTTCGCCTGATTTGCTATTTTGGTGCTAAAATGCAACTGGAATGATGGTGTCTGCAGATAAAATTAGAAACTTGATACTACACTTGCTAGGTAATGCGCTATACCCGCACATTCAACATACCCACTTAAAACTTGGGTGATACTTGCTGTCACATCTAGGGCAGGTGGGCTCATATTTCAAGCAGTAGTTGAGCTTAAGAACTACCTAAGCATACAGATAGAGCAGCAGTGTAGAATACCTGGTAGCACACTGGGTTAGGGAGTGAGGAGACTTCATTTCTATTCTTGTTATACGACTGTGACCAAGTTGCTTCCTGTTTCTCTGACCCCTTCCACCCTCATCCATCATCTGTCTGCACAGCAAGCTTGCTTTCTTACATGCAGTACCTAATAAAATAGGGCCTGTGGGTGATCCTGTAGCACAAATCATATCTGTAAAATGTTTCTTGCCTATGTTTATATAGACATCCCCTCCATGTTTATGATTCAAGAGATGGCAACATAGAACTGTCAAACTCACAGAAGTCGTTATCATAATTCTCAGTGGCAAAACAGTCTTCCAAATATGTGAACCATGACTGATGCCAACGGCTTTTTTTTTTCCCTTGTAGTTTGCAAATCTTCTAGTACATATCAGGTACAAATATGTATTTAAACACCAATTAGTATCTTCTATTTTACTTATGTGGAAAAGTTGGTCTCTGGCACCATGTCCCAGTACTAGATCTCTCTGCTGTCCTTTTCCAGTTTTTTAAACCCACAGTTTCATACATTATTCTTTTATCTCACATAGGTTTAGATTATTATGGAAAAGGCCATCAGGAGTTACTGGTATTTGAGAGTTTTATTTTCTTAATATGCAACTATTATCAACAATGCAAAAAGGAGCAGATGTTCAAAGTGAATAAAGGGAATACAGTGAATAAAGACTGATCCAAAAATTGTACTATGGCTTCCTAAAAATGTGAACAATAAGACAAATGGGGAAAGGAGTATGAAAGAGAACTGGAGATTTTTCACCATTATCGTTTTTCACCTGAAGACCAAAATTACAATTTTTATTACACACATACTTTACTATCAGCGACTGCGCAGTCTTTTTGGAGCTACATGCCAGCTCTGATCAAACTGTAGAACACCAGGGATAACAGCTGGCAAATGTAACACACACTCCCTGGTTAAAGTTCATGTCATCAGCAGAGTAAAATGCATAGTGCTAAACCCTAAAGTGTGTTTAGCATTCTACTCTTAACCCTGGAAAGCATTAAGCACATGATTTTCTTTAACCCCCTGAAATACTGGGTAGTTCCACTGAAAACACTGAGACCACTTAAGTACTTAAAAATGCAGTGGGAGCTCAGGTGGGCTGCTGGATTGGGACCAGCACACTTTGCAGATCCAACCAGTAATTCATATCCTTGCATTCAGCTGAATGTGCTTAGATCACCGAGCTCTGTACAGCGCTTGATGCAACAACCTGCAGGTAACTGCAGAAGCACTAGCTCTGTCATGGGTGAATAATGATGCTACAAGTAGACTGGATAAACGTACATAACATGAGTTGAATTCAGTTAGTACTAGTTCCCTCAATCTTGCTTAATCCAGAGTCACTGAGTAAAAGCTGCATATTTCCATGTGCTGCCCATAGTGTCTTGTGGCTTTTGTTTGATAAATACATTCTGTCTCTCACTAATCTTATACCTAAAGTAAATAAAGTTTAGAAATTGCAATTTATCCTAAAATTTTCCACTTAATGCTCCATTCAAGCAAATGACATGATTGGAAAACTCGTAACAAAATCTCTTTTTAGAACAGTCTCTTTAGAACATAAGACTGTTTTACATGTTTGCATTTAAGTAGAAAATAAAGCTCAGCAGAGCCATTTAATGGGAACAATCTTAAGGTTTGTCCACACAGGAAGTTAGGCTAAATTAGCTGAAAGGTGTGAATTTAAAGTGCATTAAGGTAAAGTGAACTACAGTCACTTTACTTCTGAATGAGAACATTCACACCAAGCTTTAATGCACTTTAACTAATATACTTTAAAATCATATCTTTAGTTAATTTGTCTTAACTTCCTGTGCAAACAACTCCTCTCTAGCACTTACTGAGAGCCACAATATAGATTGATGTGGGTATATTTATACTTATGCCTATTAACCTTAAGACTGAGTCAATAAAATTTGGGATGTTAAGTAAAAATAAGAAATATGTCCTTAAATGAACTTGCTATGTGCAACGAGAGTGTGAAGAGTTCTAGTGTTCCTAGTGCAAACATGTCATTAATTTAGCCCCAATCTGTATAAAAGTATATTAACTACTCAGAGACAGATAAAAAATAAGCACTTGTGTACTGTGTATTATGAACTTATTCCTGAAACAAATAAAATGTAAATAAATAGAAAACTACATCCTATTTCGATAGAACATGTGTATTGAGATTCACCAAGATGGGTAAATAAAGGGCTTACATTTGAATTAACTTTAGGAAAAAAGAGAGGAACAAAAGCTCTAAAATTCTTCAATTTCTGAGGAAGGTCTCAAAGTCATGATTATAAAGGATGCCTCAAATTATCCAGAGAAAGCAAAACAAGACTTTGCCTCAGATAACCTACAAAATCAATACTAACGGTGTTTTTCCTGCCACCTCTTAAGTTAATAAAATCTTTTCAGCAGCAGCTTCTACAGAAAGAGAACAGAGACTTATTTAACACCCCATGCATATGTACAGAGTGACTTAGTGCTCTGACAAACCAAGGAACAATGGTCTGGCAGAACCACCCGTGTTCAGGCTGTTGTTGGGCTCTAAAGACTAAAACATCGGGCTCAGCTACCAGGAGTCTGGCGTGGGGGAAAAAAAGATGCCCTTTGCAAGAGCAGGTTAAAAATCTGGTTTTCCACCTGAGCTGGCAGACTGACATTGTGCATCCTCAGCACACAGGCAGCCCTGGATGCAGCTTCTCATGTTCTCAAGGTTACACAGAAGCCTCCCAAGTAGCCTCTAAGTCTCACTTTGAAATACCACACATCTAGTTCAAAAGAGAAAATGCAATAGTGCTGAGACTTTTTTTCCTGATGCCTTAGAGGATGGCATAGTGGACCATGGAAAAGATTCTCTTTGAAAAGAGGACTGCTAAAATAACAGCACTGATGGTTGTTGAAGCCTAAACTTGTCATGAAACAAATATGCTGCTCAGCATACACCACCTTTTTTAGTTTATCGTCAATGCACAAAAAAGCTTGCCCTGATTCAAGCACTAGATGTTCTGATTGACTAGGTTACAACAGAATAGAGATAAAAAAGATGTCTAGCAGGTGCTACGCAAATCAATATTTGCATCAGCCTTCATAAATATTTTGAAATGCTGAGCATTCTCCAGAAAGTTATTTTAGTTAACAGAACTCCATCAATTAAAAGTTTCCATTGATAGATTTGCTCTTACAGTTTTACACAGTAACTCAAACCAAGGGTATTGCATTAACGCAGTGGCAAAGCTCTAGCCACTTACAGTTCATCAGAACAGAAGAGACTGTCCTTGCTCTGGAGTCCTGGTGCTATGTACTGCACACTACAGAACACACTCAGTGATGAGAATATCCAGGTCTGTTTAGCAGCTTTTTCTGGGTGCAGACTGTTGCTTAGACAGCACATGGCCTTATGCTTTGAATCTCAGATAGAGCCACAGTGCTACTTTAGTTCCTCATGTTTTCTGATTTCACCTAACTGGGCAGCCCATGCTCTGTTTTGGAGCACTCAGTACTAATACAGCCTTTGGACGAGTTTCCCATAGCTCAGTATTCTGCATTTTGAGCTGCCTGAGCATTTAAATCATGTTTTATTTTCATGATGAAAGCCAGTCACAAACTTAAAGTCTCATATATAAACCAGAAAGGCTAACCATTAGGTTAAGAGTCACAGGCAAAGACAGGAAGAATGTGTGTGGCAAAACTGAGCTATTTGTCCTGTAGTCCATGTTTGTGTGGTATTTTATTCCTCCCACCTCTCACTCAGTACCTTCCCTTAATTTCCAACATGTTTTCTTTGAAGCTCTTAATCCTGTTATATGTCATAGAATAACTGTAGGAGAAGCAGCAGTTGTTGCTTTTGCCAGTATTTTCTGTTTGTGCAAAAACTTTATATAGCCTAAACTTTGAGGGTTCCTTAATCTTTCTTGTGATTTCCCCCAGTTCAGGGTGTTAATATGGTTTAAGAATTCCAGCTGATCTGAAGTTTGGTTGGTTTATACTCTCAGCCCTTTAGAACTGTGCTCATCGCAAGAGCATCTAAGCTTGCTTTTCACTAGTGTGATAAGCAAGAAACAGATCCCATCTCTGATGCTGTTTGCTACATCCTTCTCTTCCCTTCCTTTGTAGCTTATGGAGTGGGGAAGTTAGCATTTCACTTTGTAATTATTCCACCCTCCCTGAAGTTGACACCAGAACAGTTCTACAAGAACTGAGAAGTGGGAGCTCCTGAGCCTGCTTGGAGAAGGCTTGAATCAGTGGAAGAAGGAGGGTTCTCTCTTTTGCTTAGTGATGTAATCTTGATCATCCCAGATATCACATCCTAGAAACACAGAAGAACCTGAAACCAGCAAAACCACGATGAGAAAACACACCTGAGACACGCAGGAGCGTCTAATTCAAACCATCAAGCAACGAGCTAAATTTTTAACTTGAGTGATTATGCCCAAGACGTTTAAATGGTTTTAAATTATAAGTCTAGCTGAAGTATTTTTCTAATAATAAGCCATTAATTCTGGCAGTTTCAGACTGTCTGAATCTAGGTGTATAAACTGTAGCTGTATCAATCAGTGCTGTGTGTCTGGCTATTTCAGGCATTCCTTGTTAGTGTAAAGAAAGAACAGTTTGTCCACCAAGCACAACAGCAGCTGAGATTCCCGTTGATTGATAACTAAATGTGCCGTAGTGAAAATACATTCGGACAGAGCTGAAGAAGGAGGCACAGCAAAGACGTAATGGGGGCGGAGGAAGGAGAGGTGGAATTGGCCACAACAGGAAATTCCTTCTCATGAGTCTTCCAACGAGCTGACAAGATGGATTTCATTCCTGCAGGTAACAGTGCCTTTATATTTAATCTTCTACAACATCTGTGACCATGCAAATCTTTAACTACTGTATATGCAAGCTCAATTATTGTAAAATTGTTCTTGCCCTTTAGTATTTCTCCACTGTACATTAGTGCTGTTTCACACACAAAATGCACTGATGTCAACAAAATTGGAGTGTAAAGAAAGCATATATAAAAAAGGAGTTATTCTGCCAATTGAAGAATCCTTTATTGATCACAATTGGGAAGTTGGAATTTTCTGAAGTCTAAAGTGGTTTATCAAGAGGCTTGTAACATTTATTTCCAGAGAACCAATGATTTTGCTGTTAAAAGTTGGCAGAAGTTTCAGAGATGTCACAGTGCTTAAGTTGAAGAACCTCTTTTTGAAAGCTTTAC
This sequence comes from Psilopsiagon aurifrons, assembly GCA_025447955.1. Lineage (NCBI taxonomy): Eukaryota > Metazoa > Chordata > Aves > Psittaciformes > Psittacidae > Psilopsiagon > Psilopsiagon aurifrons. The sequence goes on along the minus strand of JAOEHY010036603.1, from coordinate 75,557 downwards.
CATTATAGCTAGTAAAGGAAAATTTGCTGCCAATATCAGTATTATGCACAGTGACAAGTAAAATTCAACTAATTTTCCAGTTTGGTGAAAATTCCAGATTTTGGGTTCTCAGCCAAATGTCTGTCTGAACTTGTGAGCTTTGACAGTCTGAAAAACAAGCTTGAAGTTTCAGAGCAACAGCTTTCTGCCGTTTGCAAACAGTGAAAATCTAGGCTATAAAACCTCAACAAAATTTGGTCCAGATCCTGATTTCATAGATCAAGGTAAGTGAGCATCACACAGCACAGAATTTCTATTACATCGGTCTCTTTTATAAAGTCTTTTCTCCTCCTATGCAGTAAAATATTTAAGTATGCACTTCCATTTAAATAGATGCAGTCTTTCTTTCAATGACATAAAAGTTTGAAGAGCAGCAAATACTTATCAGAGAGGCAGAAAATCCTGCAATCAATATGCCATACTGCTAGCTCTGCTGTAAGGCTTAGTGAGGAGGAGACTGTCACACCTTCATTTTAGGTATATGGATCAGTAGTAAATGCTTCCTTTATTGTCAAAGCAGGGAGGGAAGCATCTCAGAGTAGCCAAGAGTGGTTAAATTTGGATGTCACCTACCTCTCTTGAGGTGAATGTGGGACCCCATTTTGCTACCTAAGTGCTGCAAATACCTTCTGCAGTGAAAGTCCGTTACTGTCCAAAGGACTGAAACGGGTATAGCAGGAACACTCTTTTTGTTCTTAAATACACTTTGTGAAATGCAGGTTTCAGATGCAGTTAAAAAGATACTCAGAAGCCTGAGTCCTTCTTCATGTGTAGAAATTCGCGCAGCTAATTTCAGCACAATTAATTAATCTGATTATTTGAGGCATGGACTGAAATATCTTGGTCAGCTGAAAGGGGAAGAGCTTCAAATCAGGGATGTGATTTTCAAATGCTTTTGTATGAATAGCCAGATTCAAAGCTCAAGTTTTCAAGGAAGAAAACTTGGAAAATAATTACATCAAATTAGGTTTTGCCCTGAAAGGAGAATGTCAGTAGGAACACTCCCCGGTCCAGACAGCTTATTTACAGATGACAGTCAAGTTTTCTTTCTTATTCCAGTTCATGATTTAGTGTTTTTCTCATCTTTTTTCTTTGGTGTTCTCTGGCATTATCTTCTCTGATCAGTTGTGAAAAGCACAAAATAAAATCATGTGGGAGAAGTTTATGCTCTTGAGAAATCAGCCTCCTGGAGTGGCTTCTAAATTAAGAAAATTCTTTTTTTTTTTGTATTCTTGGTGGCAATTTCCATGTAAACTCTAAAGATACCAATCCCCATCCCATCAAGCCACATCATTCTTGGAAAAAGAGCCACAACATTCATTTATACAAAAGAACTTGGCTGCAACAAACTAGAAATGAAAATCAGATTTATTTTTAATTCTTTAGGAGTCTGTTGCATGACCTAATGAAGGGGGCACTACCCCATTCCTGGTGAACAGTGTTAACTCCAGGTTAGCTTGTCCTCCTCAACGAGAAGTGCTGCAAAGAGCATGATTATAGGAAGGCTCAGGTTGACACACTATGTAGAAGGTGTTATTTGTAGTAAGAGGGTGGTAGCATTTATGAGTCATGGGTTAATATCACCTGGTGATCCTGAACACATCTATGAATGCCTCTTTCCTTGCTCCAGTTAAACACATGTCACTATAGAACTTATTTAGATAAAAAGATAACCAACAAATGTTGGTTGATCTGTCCTATCAAACTGAGGAAGAGGGTTAGAAAGATCTCTTTGTCTTTCCTTCACTCAGATGACTGGTAACAAGTCTTATTTATTTTGTTATTTCCCTTTTTTCCTTCTGTCTCTATGCTTCCAATTTTCAATGAAAAGAATTGCTTTATCTTTTTGCTGGACAATTTTATTCTTGCAGTATTAACCTTGTCTGGTGCAGAAGCAGGCACAGGCAAATAAAACCTCGTTTGTTCCTAGTCCCTGGAGGTGATGAATCCAGACAAACCTGTGCAGCATGCACAGGCAAATGCTGTAAGGTCTGTGAGGAAGACACATATGTGATACAAGGTGTTTGCTGCCAGCCTACAAGGATACCTGAAGACTGATATTACTGGGTGCTCAAAGCTGTGGAGAAGCATCTCACTTTGCAAAAATATACCACTAATCCCATTGCCAAAAGTCAGAGCAGAAAATGACCAATATATCTCTGTGTTCAAAGGGCAAGATTTTGCAAGGAGCCTGTGAGACTAAGTTGTTGGGGTTCCCATTAAAGATCTTGGATTGTTTGACAATTACATTTCAAAATCAGAAGCAAAATGAAATTTTGAAAGGAAATGTAACACTGCTCATGAAAAGATCAGACTGTAACAGTTAGTATGAAGACGTGCTCAGACGCCTGGCTTACATGAGCCATTTGTTGTCTTTGTATTTCTAGTTACAATGAAAGCATTTAACCAAGGCAGGAAAGATATCTGTGGGGCCTTTAGGTCCCACTCCTGTATCAACACTTTGCTGAGGGACAAATGTCTCAGCGCACTAAGACAGAATTAGTTAAAAAACCCCACATTTCCCATATACAGGGGTTGCATTTCATTTTCATTGTAGTCCACAAATTATTTTTACCACTACTTCCTTATCAGGTCTGACCAAATATGCCACATAAAAGCTCTATCAAGCGGAGTAAGAGAAACTAGGCAAAAATCATATCTCATTTTTAAACCTCCTGTACAGAGCAGCCAGATGCAAACTGGGGTGGTCTGTCTGCCACCAGTGACTGTCTTCCAGAACATGAAAACAAACCCACAAAGTTGCTGACAGTCTGGTATTATACTTCTATCCATGCGAGTTTGGTCATGGCTTCTCCAAGGATGCATAAGCTGTCCTCATTTGAACTTGGAGATGGCAGTATCCCCTTTTATGGACTGTGCTTCCTTTATATTCAGCCAAATGGAAACTTGGGGTTTTTTCCAGCCCTGCAGCCTGGATTGCAAGCTGGGGTTTGCTCTACTTCTGCTGCTTTGGTTATTTCCTTTTCATTTTCCTTTGCATTTGTCACCCCAGGAAATTAATGCAAATTACACTGGGACATTAATTTACAGCATACCAATTACTTTGAAGTAATTTCTGTGTTAATCCGCTCACCATACCCCAAATCCTTATGAAGTGAATAAACTGTCTTGTACCTACTGAGTGGTCAAAGTGACCACACAGAGTTGCTGCATATGCTAGTACACATGATCCGATGCCTTAGCTTCCTTTGCAGGAATTTTTCTATTAGCTATTAACTATTCTAATTGACATTTCAAAAGTATATCGAGACAGGTATATTATGTGCCTGTGGTGCCTGGTTTTCCATGTTAATAATCCAGTTCTTCCTGTACAAATCTCAGAGTCCAATCTTTAAATCAAACAATGAAGTGGCTCCCAACAAGGACAGACTCTAAAGGCCACTGTTTTAAAGTACTCTTTGTTCAGAAGAACAAGCACTTATTTTATTAAATGTCTGCTGGACTCTCGACACTCAGAGTTCTCTCACACATACAGAACATTGTCACACACGTGGTGGAAGGAATTATTAGTTGCTAGAGTAAGACACTGTAAGTAAGAACTTTCAAAAGCTATTCACTCCTGTTTCAGATTTAACTAGAGAACAGGAAACCATTAATGATGGATTTCACCTGTAGGCTCATGTATAAACTATTCATGTTTCATTATGCAAAGGAAATAATTTATCTGATTTACTCTACACTTCTAACCCTGAATCTATTTTTCTTATTGCCTGTAAGAATTTCTTTAGTCATGCCAGACAAGTGCAGCAGCAGATCTTTGCACAAACCCAAGGCATCTCTTTCTCCAGCCTCCCACACTTATCAACCACAGTGTGCATTTCTTGTTGTAGCACTCAAGTATTAACAACTGACAACGTAAACTTAGTAACACTAAAAACCTTTTTCTGCTGCAAACTGAGAACTATGAACAGAAACCAGAACTTTCAGAAAGGAGAAAAATTCTGGATCTTAGGAAAATGACTCTTACAGAAGTATGACTCATTGAGTCATAGAATCAACTAGATTGGGAAAGACTTTTAAGATCATCAAGGAAATAAGAGAGAACATGCTGACAGCAAAGATCTGTGAAATCCCTCCTGTTACAGACTTTGGATTGGGAATTAGAGAATAATTAATTATTTCTGAAACAATTTAGTACTACATGAAACTTGGCATGCATTTTTGTTATGGTTTTTACATAGTGGTATTACATTTCAGTTCTCAGAAGAAATACAGGTTAATAACTCCCATTGAAAAGAATATTGTTGGCAAGCCTAAGGGCTCCAACCAGTTATTGTGTACCCAGTACAGCAGCCGGCATGACACATTTCTACCATAATCTGCACTTGGTCAGCTCTAAACCATCTAATTAAAGCAATTATTCTTGACTTCAATTGTTTATTTTTATTACTATAGTATCAAGAGGCCCCTCTACAAACACTTAGCAAGGGAGAATACTTCCCCTTTCAAGCTTTCAGTATAAATAAATAAGACACAGAGGGAACAGCAAGGTGAGAAGATGATAGTTACATGTGGGTTTAGTTACATGGTAGTGGAGATAGGATTAGCAGCTGGTCGAGGTTAGTCCCATTCCAGTGTCTGACCAGTTGAATGTCTTGGGTTTTATATATAATTTCAATCTGTTCTTTAAGATAAAAATTAAAGAATGGCAAAATGAAGTATGAGCTGTTACTTCAGTTACAGTACTTGAAATTTCAGGATTTTGATCCTAAAGACGCTGTGGTTTTTAGCACGACAGAAAAAGATCTTATCACATTCATAAATGCAGTATCTATTTAAATGAGCTGATTAATTCTTCAGACATCCTTTGGAAGTTGAACTCAAGGCTTATTGAAATTGGGTAAAGACTCCTATTAAGTTCAGAGGCTTTTGGTTTATGTTCCCTTTCTGTTCCAACAAAACCCCTTTATAATATTAATTTGAAACCCCCAGATAAATGTAAAAGCCCTATTTAAGAAATATAGTGGCCTAATGAACATGGAATAAACAATCTAGCCACTTGTTGTGAAGTCTCTCACTGCTGAAACCTGGTTCTGTAAGGCAAACTTTGTGAGCAGGATGAAAGTCCCAATAAAGTTGGTTGTGCACTTTGAAAGAACTATGGTACATTACGTATTTTATGGCTAACATGCATAAATCAATCAGTGTCCTGAAAGCAGTAGTCTTTCCTAAGTCATTGATTTACAGCAAGAAAGCCCAATCGGCACACTTACGTGTATAAATAGCTGATTTTGGTGAGGTAAGACCTATGAGTAGGTGTTTGCAAGAGTAAGGTCTGAGACATATAATTTACAGAGAGTTTGCTGGGTTTACAAGAAAATACACTTTATGTCAACAACTTAAATCTGACTTCTAACACATCACCTTTTTCAATAGCAATATTATCCTCAGCAAAAGTTTTCAAAGGAAAAAAATCGCACCCCGTAATGACTACAGTTGTTCTCCATGTACGGTTTCTCAGTATCACACTGAAGTGATACATTACTATCACCTTCTTCTCTCTACAGATGCTGCAGGGAAGTTAGTTTTTAAACCACCAAAAATAACAGAAGTAACAGAATAGCAGAGGCAAAGAACTAATTAATATCTGTAAATAAATACGTTGTTTAGCTGCAACGTATGAAGGTGCATTAAGCTACATACATTTATCTCTCAGCCATGTCTACCTGCAGAGGTTCACTGTACTCTGTGACCAAGAGCCATGCAGACTAGGAGGAAATGGGCTGAGACATTTATACTTTCCACATTACTGTCCTCCTATAGCATTTCTTCTCTTTCAGTCCTAATTCCTTGTTTCTCAAATGATGAATCTAAATATAATCCTGTTTGGCGCTATAATCAAGCTGTAAGGACAGGCAATGCTCAGTGTAAATAATACCCTTTTCACAGCTTTACTGTTTGCATACCGTGGGTTTAAGGAAACAGCCATATAAACACAACTGCACCAGTCAGCTGGAGAAATGGTTTTGCCCTTCTGCTTTGTTTCCTTGAATAGCAAAGAATTACTATTGTTCAATAGGGACAATAGTGAGATAGGATGGGAGCTGTCTGGAGCAGTGGATATCACCAAACTGCAGACAAGCAGTGACAAAAGGAAAGAAATTTCAATTCCTCAAACCCATCTTTCTCTCCACCCTCTTTTTTTTCTTACATTGCTCAGAATCTTCTATGCTCTCCAAAACTTCATCTGTGTCCACTTACAAAGTTTTAAAAATGCCCAAAACCTCATGCCTGTAGCATGATATAATAATACACGCTGCACTGTAAGGCAGCAAATGTTGCAACTCTCAGCCTCTTATTATTATTGAAATGAAATTGAGTTACTTTTTAATGTACTGCTGCAAGGAACAATTCTTTAGCTAATATAAACAGTAGTAGTTCAACTGAATTTGGTAATGCTGAAACATGTCAGGGCAGAGGCTCCTTTACCCCTGCGAACATTTGGGCTGCACACTTTCTGTCCTAAACATTCAAAATAGATGCAGATAATGAGACACAAAATGTACTTTATATAAGAATAACCTGGAAAGCAGTGAACATAAAACTGTTAATCCCAAATTGACCACGATGGTCAAGTATAGACAGCATTTGTCTAAACTTTGTAACTTTGTGTTTGAAACTGGAAGACTCATTTTAAACGGACAACACAGACATCCACTGCTCAGTGATGTCAGAGGTTCTTTGTACACAGCACTGCAGCAAAAAGCAACCAAGCAATCAGGTTATGCAGAACGAATTACACAATGGAGGACACTTCTAAAATAATCAACATTAAATAATTAGATGTGAGGCATTTTACAATGTATTCACCCATTTTGTTTTCAAAAGCCATCAACTGGTTTAAACCCAAAGTCAAAGTAAAATGCTATATGGATTATTTTTAAAGAATAACTTTCTGGCTATATATTAAATTACAATTGAATGATTACCTTCACTTGTGAGCCAGAAAGTATTGTCACACAGACAGAATTCAGCAAAAACGGCCAGTTCTTTTCCATATCCTTTTCAATGACCGTAGATCAAAATTTCCATGTGTAAAATACCCAGTGATATATATATTTTTCAAGACGTACAAATGGCTAAATGGCAATTCTAACTCAACATTAACTTCTGAACATATTTGGTACACTTCATTCTAATAATTTTTGAAATACATTCATAATTTTAACTATTATTACAGAAACTTCCCAACCACTATCAACATACACTCTGAAATATTTCAACCTTTTTTCCTTTTCAGGAGTGCACTAACTGCATACATCAGTTTCCACAATGGATTATTTTAGCCATTCAGATGTTGGACCTGAAACTCCTATCTATTTTAAGTGACATTCTGACTGATCTTTAACTTAGTTTGGCTGCAAAAAAACCATTGTGTTCCAGTCTGAATATCTTTCTTACTCTCCTTTTCCAAAAGAATTTGTTACTTCCCTGGTGATGCATGATAGCTATTGTATAATCTTGCACTGCCCCAGAAAGAGACTATAGAGCCCAGCCTATACAAGCAGAGATTTATGAAGTGGCAAATATTTGCTTGAGACAATTGCTGACCTCAAAGGAACATCTTCAGGAGACCGAGCATGCTGAGCGTTGCCATATGATTCACACAAGGATTAGCTCCGAACAAAAGCTGCAGCAACTTTGTATTTAGAAGAAACTTGGATTCAGGTACGTCTTCTCAGCTTGACTCCATGTGAAATTTAAATCCAAAGATCATTAATTTCAGCATTGTCAGGATGCAAGAGGAGACATTAGCCTTAAAAGATTTGGGAAAGAGTGTTTTAGGATCCTCTGCAGATTTCTCTTTTTCTCAGCTCACCAACTGCCTTAAGGCAGGAAACTAACCGTGAACTCTGAGCTGCTGTATATGCATTTCTGGTATGCTTTTGGGGAAGGCAAGTTTAGGCATCAAACATTAAGTTCATACTGAACTTTCAGACTTTCCTACAAAATACATTCCAGACTCCTGAAGTTTACTTCTACAGAAAAACCTAATCTGAATCATACAGGAGATGATCCTTATACAGGCTTGAAGATGACATAAGCGCAGGCTACAGGTTCAGCAAAGGACGTTTTTCAGGTCTTATTTTCACCTTTTTTTAGTTCAAAAAGAAATATTTCTAGAGAGATAAATGACACAATAAACCACAGTTACTGTTTATTTTGAAGAGCATCTCATTTAGTGTCTCTTACAACTATTCCAGGCAATAGACTAGAGTTTGAAGGATGATCCCATGAATACATTTATTACAATTCAGAATAGCTTCTGCATAGCAGACTCTACAAACACACATTTATGTGCTTTTCATAATGGTGCTGAAAGAGTAAAGAGAGATTCATATAATCACAGAATGGTTTGAGTTAAAAAGAATCTTAAAACTCTTTCAGTTCTAACCCCCTGTCACAGGCAGGGACACCTTCCACTAGAGCAGGGAAAAGAAAGAAATTATTTGGTTTCTGTCCACTGAGTAGAAAAATAAGAGAAAGGAAGTATGAAAAGGCAACATATATAAACAAAACCAGAAGTACAATCAGTTTGTCATAAGGGGAGAAAACAGCTTACAAATCCCACGACTAAAGAGTTAATGGAAGCAAGTGATTAAAAATGAGGCAATAAGGAAATAATACTAGTTCTCCATAGGGCTGCCTGTTAAAACTATTGATTACATTCAAGTAGAGAGAAGAAACATTGATCTACATCTTCTCATATGTATGATATTTGTGTATTTGAAATAAGCTCTGAAACAAGGCTTGTTTATCCGAACTCCTTGCTGAACTCTTTCAGCTGTCCCACCTACTCTTGTACTTTAGAAGATGTATGTGCACTGTTCATTGCCATTAATTTTTTAAGTACATCACATTGTTATTTTTAAATCTTAATTTGTGGGGAATACTTCAGAGAAATAAATCTTTGGGCTGTAACACTTTCTAGTTGTTTATTCAGTACAGTTTATACCACATCAAGCATGCCTACACATCAAGTTAACATAATGTGATCATAGCAGATTGTCATAAATGAGCTAGCAAGGACAGCACTAGCAATGAAGATGTGAGGTGGTTTAGTGCACCTTAGAAACTAGAGTACTCTGGTGGGTCTTGGGAGAGTTTATCTTCTCATCAACCTGGAATAAGCTAAACCCATTGCTGCAGTGCTTCTAGAGCTGCTGTTACCTATGTCAATAGGAGCACACGTGCTACAGTAAGAATTGTACTTGGCTCAGTGGTACAACGTAAGTAAGTGCAACATCAGGGCAATGAGAGGTTTGGGCACTTTGTCCACTTTCAGGGTCTCTATCTATATAAGCAAAGAGCTGGGCCATTAATCCCATGGGCTAATTGGCATTTGACCTACATGAATCTCTAGCTACATTACAAAGATTGCAATGTAGACATACCCAGTGTAAGAATTTAAATGACACAAGGTTAAAGACTCTATCTACTCTGCTGAGCAGCAGTTACAGACTGTACAAGGTAATCATGGCTCTCTGAAAATGCCAGACCAATTCCAGGATTGGAAACTGCTGCATAAAAGCCATTCACAGTTCCCAGGTTTTCTGGCTTTTCCCACAAAAGATGTTGGAAAGTCTTTAAAGAAGAGGATGCCCTTCATGCAAAAGTAATGTATTTTAGCATTGGATCAGATGAGTGATAACAGGTTGCTAGGGGCAGTATCACACCAGACCATCGCACTAGTCCTCTTTTCAGGACTACAAGAGAAAAAGCCATGAACCATGCATAAACTAATATATGGTTTGCTTTTTGGCCAGAGGTATCTTGGAGGAGTTTTACCTGCTGATCTTCTAATGAATAAACCAGACTGAAAAAAGAATTACTCCATTATAAGCCTAGCATTTGACTTGGTATTGAAAAATCATATAGTTCATAAAAATGGTAAGATCCAGAAATCTGACCTGTATGAGATTATCCTTCTTGCTAAAGGCATGAAACTTCTCCAGCTTTTGGCTGCCAGCCACATAAATAAGCTTCTCATAATTCTTCCTAAATCAATCATCATTCATTTCTTTAACCTTTAAGACTAACATCCACTTTTTCTTCCGTTTCAGCTTAGTCTGTTTGTGTGTCCTATATGTAAAGCAGCAAGAGATTAAAATAGGTACTAACCTGCTCCTTCTACATTAGATCTTTGCTTCCTGTTCTTTGCTTCTGAAGATGAGACTAGAATTCTTCTTTACTCAGTTTATGGATTAAGCAATCTCTTAGTGTTACTTCCTTGTCTCCAGATTTCAGGGGAGGTTTCATTTCCTTTTGCAGTATGTTTCAAGTGCTTCATGAAGAACACAGTGTAACTACTGCTAATAACAATTCAAACTTATTAAATCTGAAGTAACTCAAAGTGGCTCTCAGTGGTTTATTCATATCAAAGCTCTACCAGCAGGCCTGGCGAAAGGACTGATGATTTTGTTCATCTTAATGAAAATAAACTCTGCCCAAAAAGAGGGGGTCAGTGTCGAACAAGGGAAATCTCACAGCTAGACACCAAATGGGGACAGGGGAGTAATCAGGAAGATCAATCTGCAATAACTTAAAACCTTTGTTGAGCCCTGCTATGCGCATGATTTCTTCAAATATTACAAACTACACAAACTGAGCTGTAATTAGGAATTCAAACACTTGCCTACTAAATATAAAATAACTTAATCCTGTACATTAGCTACTATCACTGGTTCATGCAGTAGCATTGTTTGAAATACGGCATAAAGGGAGGAGAATATCACCACAGAGAGAAAAGGGGCATAATTCATTTCAATTACATTACAGTATTGCATTCATCTTTGTTCAGGCAGAGAACATTATTCAGAAAGGTGCAAACAGGGCAATTTTTCTCAATTTGAATTGGAGCCAAGAGACTAATTGTCAATTACCACTCAAAAGGGAGTATTCTGACTGTTTGAATCTGTGATCATGTAGGGTGGTACTGGGTGCTATATAAGCACATAACAAGTGACATGCAGAAGGTTAGCACTGCACAAAGAATAGAAAGAGTAATGACAGCACATTATTGATATGACTGTGGACAGTCTCCGCATGACACTTCTGCAGCTGCTCTGTGCATGCAGTTACCGATGACTGTTTTTTCCCGCAGTAATCACATTTGAAATAAGAGCAACTAAGTTGCCTGTAATGGTGAATGCATTTCACTGCGACATTATGAGACGTGCCTCTAAAAGGAAGCCTGCATTCAAATGATCAGTATGCAGCACACTTTGTCACAATATGAACTTGAATGCCTGAATTTTAATTCAAATATGATGAATAATTGTGACACAAGGAACTTTGTACATTAAATTAGGAATAACTTAGGGCCAAAGTCATCCCTTACTCAAGTCCCTCACAAAATAATTGACTTAAAATTGGATTAATCCCTATGTCTCTTTTTAGGTAAACGACTATAAACTTAAGGAGTTTATGCATTAAGCTTTTCCAGCTGAGACTGGTAAGAGCTCTGGTAATACACAATACTTTAGGACAGCAGAGCAAGTGTTTATTTCAAGACATACAAAGACTAAATTTCATTATTTGTAGTATGAAAGATTTCACTGAAACACAGCTTCTACTTTCCCAATGCTACAGCTATTTTGAGGGAAATAAACTGCTCTATTTCTGTTATCTGTACATCAGCAGACTCAATTTTTTAGGCATATACACATTTGTACAGACACTATGTACACACGTCTCTTCTATACATATACAGAAAACCAACTAGTTCTACTGAAAAGTTGAGTTAAATCTTCAATAAAAGAGCAATACTTTATCTCAGATTCGGCACAACTTATCATTAACTTCAAAAGCAAATATAATTTTGACAAGCAATATGGTATATTTTTACAGTATTTACAGTCCTTTCAAATCCTTATGGCATATCGTCTCCATGTAGTGGATGAGGAAGGAAAGCAGAGAGGTGAGATGTCAGGGATATAGAGGAAGTCAGTAACATACTAAGGACTAGAACACAGTTGTGCTACTGTTTCCAAACCCTGAAATGCTAAATGCAGACATACAATCCTAGCAATAACCAAGGTAATCATCACATTAGTACCCCTGTTTCAAACATACATGCCTACTGGGAAGTGCTGGACGCTTTTGGTTGCCAGCCAGTAAACTTTCCCCCTCCTCAGCGTGAACTCTGATCCTGTGCCAGTTCACTTACCCATGCTTATCGTTTTGCTGTCTGATGAGCGCAGAACAATTGCCTTTGGAGTACTGGTTAGCCAGAGCCGGAAGAACCGTTTGCCTCCAGCCCAGCTGTTGGATTCTCCATGCAAGATGCTGTGCAAAACGTTGAGTTAAAAGAAAACACGAGTAGGGGGAAAAGAGAGCTCTCTGAGAACCTCCACATGGTTCCTGTTGCTAAGGGAACCACTCTCTTTGTCTGCATAGGTTAGGAATGGCTGCTTCGTTTGGAGTCTGTCTCTTAAGTACCGCAAACAGCACAACAATTTCAGGAAGAAAAAAAGCCAACCCTCCGGAATACCTTATAACAAAGAAACACTGAACTGCCTCAGAATTCTTACATTAAATCCAGCTATTAATAGTTGATTTGGATGACTCCAAGGAGACTGCAGAACTCATCTGTGCCATCTGATGGGACGATAGACCACTGCACACAGTTTGATTTAGTTATTGCAGTCAGCTTTTGGGATCAAGGTAGCTGATTACAGAAATCTTGATCTATCTTGATCAAGAAACCAGATCCAATTTATTAAATCAAGTGGAGACAGACTAATAGCAAGAAATATAAGCTTTCGACAGGTACTCATGACTGACTATGGCAGAGAGATGCCTTTACTTCCAGGGGCTCCTGTAAAATTCCAAGCCTGAATTGCTAGCTCTGTGCTCTATGGCTGCTCTCCCCTGCTGCCTCTTGTGCCCCAGGCCCAGTACTGTACTGGACGTGTTCCTGAACCCCCAAATTCTGGAGAATTCTACATTCCGCAGAAGCCAGTTGGTCTCAGTCCAATTCAGCAGGTGGAGTTAGGAATCCCCGATTCTTTGTCCATCTCTGGGTTTAAGGAATATACCAGGATGTGTATTTTGGATATGAGTGATTTCACTGTAAGTCTGAGGTTCTACAACATGAAGAGGTTATAGAAATTGTCATGAAGGTCAGTATGTAGGGAACAGAAACATCTTGAGTCTAACCTCTTAATGCAAACTTTTTGTTTGCATTTTTGTTCTCCATTTGTTTGCATTAAGAACATCAGCCTCATTATGCACAACATGCGTTGCACAACACAATCATATCCTGCTGTCTCTTTCAGGTGACACCAAAAATGCTTTCCCAAAATACAATGAGTGCATTTTTTCATAAGGAATTACCTGTTCCAATACTTAAAGATTATGGGGTAGAAATGGTCAAAGGCTTGGATCCAAATCCAAATTTTCAAGCATAGACTTATCTGAGTCCCTTAACAAATCCAGAGAACAATCAGAAAAACATGGTACATTATGTCAGGATGAACAGGCAAAAGTTCAGGATCTCAGATGATGCACTTCTGTATGGAAATCAGATTTTTCTCATACCACCAGAGAGCAGCTGCGAGTGCCTGCAACAGTGAAGAGAGGTCAGATCTAGTTCAGGCTTACAGTAAGTAAAGAGTGGAGCTTCACTTCAAGTGAGGAAGTTGCTATGGAAGGTCAGTGCCAGTGTTCCTCTATTTTCCAGAGAGCTGAGCTGATATTTTTCCCCTCAGTCAGACTGTTGCTCTTAGAGAACACTAAGTCAGATAACAGTGTGAGATGTCTTTGCTCACACACCACAGTCTAGCACTGATTCTTTGACATAAAGACTTGAAGAACTCAGCTGTCACTTCATTGCACATGTTGAGTTGTATTTGCAGCATGATATGTGTTGCACTCCCTCTCCTTCTTCCTCTCACCCCAATGAGTCAAATAAAGCAGTCAAGATTGCTTTGTAGAGAGGCCCTTCTGCTCTCCTTTACAAAAAGATTAGGAGATTCGAGAAGGCAACTGGGAGTCCAATTTGGGGACATTAGAAAGCAGCTGGTAACACTCAGATTTCTGTTGAATCATTTTTAGCAAGGAACAATTAATAGCAAACCAATTAAAAAGTATATTTCTTAATTTCCTTTCACAGGATTGATTTGAATTGCTCAGTCCTGCTGTTTGTGTTTGTATACACACACACATCCCATTTCCTCCTCCTCATGGATAGACTGATGTCAAGGTAAATGCAAAGTGAAGGATCTTGCCATTCTGAGCAGCCACAGTGAGGAAGACAACAGCTTTTAGGACAATTCTGAAACTGGCAGAATTTATTGTGTCAATAAATTCTTTACTTTCTTCTGCTGCTTGCAACCCATGGAGCCTTCTTCAGCAGCATCACAATGAAAGGGCAAACCCATGTACATTTAGTACATTCAAAGTTAGCTCCCAGCGTGAGAAAACCTTCAATGCCACAAATTAATGCTTAGTGACTCTAACTGCATTTTATGTAAGCCTGCTACAAGCATTTGTGTACATAATGCTATCATTAATACAGAAGTATTTTCTGATCATTCCCATTCTATCACTTCAGAATGTAGAGACATTGAGAGCAATTTCAGATCACATTACGGTTTTAGGAAAGAGCCAGGGGCAGCATCAATGCAGCCTCCTGCTCCACCACATGTTGTGCCCCACAAAAAAAGGACAAGTAATGTTTTTTCCCTTATCTTGAATAACAAAGATGTTTTTTGTATTCTAAACCAGAAATTTTAGTATCTTCTACAGGGCATTTATAATTTTCCTATTGCTCCAAAAGCAACATATTTTTGACAGGCTGCCCGTGAGGCTTAGGCTTGATATCATAACACCAATTGACACAGAAGTGGAGTTCTAGTCAGGAACCTTTCTCAGTAAGAAATAGTAAGAACTTTATCTATTACTATAAATCCCAGCTTCTCAAAACCTCCATTAAAAAATTAAGTAAGTGCTTCAAGTACTGATCTCCTAAAGAATTTGACTTTGTTATGGTATTCCAAGGTATTAAGAATAATCAGAAAAGGAATTCATTATTGGCTACTTGAATCAACTGCTTTTTGTCTCCAATGTGAACACATCCCCCCCAGTCAGAAATTACCTAACACAGTGTGATTGAAGTTTATTTATTTACTTACATATAATAAGCAACTGAGCAGCTCGCAGTGCATGAAGTGAAGCTATGGAAAAGTATATTACAGAGCTCCTGCTTCAGGGACCTCTCAGTCAGGATTTCAGTATATGTGCCTGTTTTCAGTTTATTATTCAGCCAAAAACATTGAAACTCTCTATCCTCTCAGTCCACAGACTAACCTTAGTGACCAAGAAAAGATTGTCTGCCCCATACAAGATGGCTTAAGAGGAATTTTTAGATCCAATATTTACAAAACTCTAAAAATATCATCTTCTTTTGTTAAGGGTGTGTAAGCACCTTACCTGTTACAAATATAGATCTTGTTATGGAATGGGAAAGAGAAGCAGATGGAGCTCTTCATAGCCTCAATGACAATAGTGCAACATGCATCTGCACAGGAACCAGGATTTTCCTCATAAGGAAAATTTTTCATATTCTCCATTTTTTTTTTCAGTTGCAACTTGGAATTAAAATTCCGACATGAGAAATTTTCCATAGGAGGGTCATATTTAAAAGACCCTCTATGTAAAAAAACCTTTACTTTGAATGAACTGACATGGATTTAAATGACCTGTGAGAGTATGTGTATGGTTGTATGTGCATGTATAAGGTTTCTTGTCCACTTTCGTGAGCCCAGACTCCCATCCTTTGTGGCAGTCTGCCAAACAGGCCAAGAACGTGAAGAAACTTGCCTTTTTGGCACCATTCCATGTGAGATGCCGGGGAGCTGAGAGCTGGGAAAAGCGGGTGAGCTGGCAGGAAACCAAACACATTTCCATCAAAAATTTCATTGGAATAGACATTTTCATGCAACGTGTTAGGTTTTGGTGAACCAGCATTAGCTGAGAGAAAAATGTTCCACTGGAAAGTTTCCAACTTGCCCTAGCGCTACGATCTCGACATTTGGACCTCCTATTTTTCATTCAACTGAAAAATGGATTTCTATTTCCCAGTGGCCATGCGCAGAGGTAGAGTATAGTTTATTGTACTACTGATTGTCTAAAATTATTCATCCTGTTACTGAAAAAGAAGCTTTATTTTGGCTGCTCTCTCAAGCCTGCATGCTTTTTTGCAGCACTCGCACCCTTCAGTGCCTTTCATCTGCATGGATCACAACATGGATCATCAGCAGAAGAGGGACTCAGTGGTGAGAGAGCTAGTTTGTACTCGGAGGCAGATTATAATATCCATCTTGGAACAAGAACTCTGTAAGAATTCAGTAGGGGAAACAGTACATCTCTACCTTGCAGTATGACTAGAATTAATACATAGGGATTAAAATAATGGACCTTAACAGTTCTGGAAAATGTATAAAATAGCTTCAACTGCAGAAGTCTCTTAAAAATAAAGTATCCTGAGCAAAGATGTCACGAAATTGTGGCAGAAATCAGAGGCAGAGAAGGTTACAGCACTGGGTGAACAGTCAACCATATATTAGCGGCACATACAACACACCCACACACACTTCAAATACTTGATTTCACAGATTCTTTAAGGTGAAACTGTATAAGAAAGCTTAATTTAGCCCACGAGTTCCAACACTCCTTTTAGTTATTGTATTTACTTGGTTAAATCTGCTGATTCCCTCTCCCTTTTATTATTCCCCAAATCAGAATCTGAAGGCCCTGGTGTGTCTTCTGCAGGGTTTCCTTCCCCAGATTTTCTCCTTTGTCTGAAATATAATTCCAGCTAACAAAAGTTACTGTCTCCTCTACAAGCCTTGCTTCAGATATCCATGGATCATTATGGACATCAACCAATTATTTGAGCATGGCCTTTCTGCAAATCTGTTTATTTTTCCATTTCCTCAAGGGAGTAAGTTGAACATGAGAGATTTTCTGTACATGAATTAATAATAGAAGAAAAGCCAAAACACTAAGCTCTGCTATCAGGTACATACAGAATTTTTTCAGTTCAATCTCATGTTTCTGTGGGAATACTTCATTGATCCTACTTCAAACACTCAAACTGTATTCAGCAGGCAGGAGTACTGTATCATTACCAAAATATTAGATCACATAAAAAAACCCATTCATGTATTGAACAGGGTTCTTAAAACAAGGGAGGGCCAGACAAGAAGTGCAAAGCCTGCTTTAGTAAAGAGGCTTTGAGAGTCAGGATGGTGCAGATAATGCAGAAACTGAAAAGTGACACCTGGATGCCACTGAAAAGGATGGTTAATGTAGTGCTTATTACTGCATAATAATAGGGAAAAAAGCACGACTGTAGCTAGCAAAATTCCAGGGATGTTCCTGGATGTTTCCCAAGTCCAGCTAACAGGCTATACAGAAAAGAGCTGCTTACTTGAGCAGCTCCATTCTGCTGCTTCAGAAACATTTGTATAGTTAATTTTCTGCTTCTGTTACACTTGGGAAATATTTGTTTGCTCCACGTGCATTTAGGGTAGTTTTATTATGCTGCAGAAACAGTTCTAGTTACTCAATGAAGTAAAAGTGAGAGGGGCATTAGGAAACCAATCACAGATAGCAACAGATGGCAGTAAGAAAATCATTCTTTCTGAGTCCATTCTTAAGAACTAACAGCAGAAACAACTATTTGAGCCCTTGGCTAAACCACCATTTTTCTGTTAATTCATATTTTGTCTTCTTTTTTTTTTCTCCAAGTGGGCTTGCATCAAAATACTTATGGGGGAAATGAATAGCTTTTACACTGAGGTTGGACAGAACCCTGGTCTATAACTAGGACAAAAATTTTCTATGAAAGTAGCTGATTATAACCATACTACTTTAGGAATTTTGCAATCTTTCTTTGCAATAGCACTTCATAAGGAGGTAAAACCATGTAATGTTTCAAAAAACATTGAAGTTTTTGTAAGTAAGTACTTGGCAGGTACTTTTAGAGTGAAATTCTGTCATTTTTCCATTCAGACCAAATTATTCTACTGTGCACATGTACATTAAGGTTTCTTAAAACCTAAATAGTATTTTAGAATTTAACATCTAATTAAACTTAGCACATAAGATTCAATAACGGTTCATCTTAATCAAGCTGCACATGTGAAATTTCTGAGCTTATTTGAAAGCTTGAACCGATTCAGCTTTGTCATTGATGGGATACTGCAAATCTGGACAGTTTCTGCGTGCTTAGGTTTTGTACCTGCCTCTCAGAACACTTATTCGTATTATGCCCCATTCAGGAAGTGATCTCACTGGAAAATCTGAGCAAACAGTAGGACAGAAGTTACAGACTCAAAAAGCTAAAGAATGTTCTTTTCTCCCCCTTCGTCTTCTTTCAAATGAATTTAGTGCTTGTGAAAAAAATCACATTGACAACCCTGAAGACCAAGGGTTACTGTGTGTGTACAAGGACACAGCCATTCCCAGAGCCCTGGCTTCATTCTGATGCATGTTCAGTATGAGTTGCAAATTTAACTTATCATCTTGAGAATTAACAGGACTTAAAACAGGTGAAGAAATAAAGCACAGTTTTCTCAAGTCTGAGGCTTAATATCTATATAATCATATAGACAGTTTATTGATGCAGTAAGTAATCACCTAAGCTTTTAAGTTCTCAGAAACTGAACAACCCATTCTCAACTGAGTAATTCTTACTACTTCTATGGTAGAAGTATTAGTCAGTCACTAGTACTCTCAACTTGGAGCAAGAGCATCAACTGTGAACTAAAGTCAGAATTAAACATATCCCTATAAGATTGCTGTCCTGCTTTTTGCTTCTAATAATGAAATAACTATTAGTGAAATAACAAAATATCAGTCAATCTTTCACTCTTTACAGTAGACAAAACCCCAACCCTAGACATATGACAGAAAGTCTTAAGGAAGCCTAAAGCAGAGTTAATTCAGCTTCACGTCTCCATCTTTCCAGAAATTTTTTATCCTATTTGGAAGAATAACTCACCTAATTTTCAAAAGTATGAAACTTCTCTATCTCCATTTCAAGTTGATGTCCATATTTCTGGGCTGTGCAGCTGCTTTCCTTATGTGCAATTGATAAAATTGGCTCCACCAAGGAAGATATTTTCTTGTCCACTGCTGGTCTCTAGAAGTCCTGGTATAGTCATATCAATCATGGAAGTCTTCTAAATCTTAATTATGCTCATTATTTTCTATTTTAAATTCTTAATTCTGCTCCTTCCAACTATAAATGTAAACAATATTCACACCAATCCCTTGCAAAAGGAACAGAATAATTTTTTGCAATTTTTTAAAGAGCAAGTTTGGCCATAAGAGACACTGGCAGAACTGAAAAAGGAAAAGCACTAAAGGAGCACAAAGGAATAAAAACAACCAAAGGAATGGAACACCCAAAGAGGGCAGGACCAATTAATTTCTCACCACAAGAAAATAGAATATATTCCATGCCTGCTGAAAGGAATGGAAGTCTATGAAACAAAGTTTTTGCACAGAATTAGGCAAGCACAAATCAGACCTGTTGATATGTTACTCATTATCCCAAAATGTAGTTTAATGACTTCAGCAACTGTTCACTTCTTCCACTTGACAATGATGTGCATCTTACCCTTCCCCTGACAGGAGATGACTTTGGATTTGTTCTCTCTGCTGTTAATTTCTGCTCTTTATAAAATACAGATTTAGAAAGTTATGCCACCCACTTGCAGCAAATTTAAATTTCTAAACAACAGCAAAGTTCAGTGATAGCATCATTAGTGAAACTGCTGGAGTGTATTTAATTATTACAATGAACAAATCTCTCATACTATATTCAAGTTTAAATATATAGACACACAGAGATATTCAGACTAAACTTACTGTACTACACCTGATTTCTCTTCACTTTACCTATTTTCTGAGCTATTACTCAGAGCATTTCCAATGTACATATCTGTTGTGACACCTCTGGATATCATTATTATGTTCTCTTACGTCCTTAAGTGAGACTGACTCACTTCCATCTCTTTAATGCTATGAAGAAGTAAACAGTAGCTACAAAGCTGTCAATACATTGGATTTCTTTTTTTCCTGTGTGTGTTTAATCCCTTGATCTATACACCTGAGACAGCTTGTTCTATCATTCAGGTCACTTTCATATTTTGCAGGAACCCTTTGTTAATTTATATCCGGCTCTTGTGTTCTTTTTGCTTTGATTAAGCCAGATGAAGAGCAAAATAAAATGACTGACTATATTTAATCCAACAGTTATGACAAATTCGTCAAAAGTAGCAGTTTCAGAGAAGCAAGCTGTGGGTGTCACCAAGCACACACAGGTAACACTCCTTTCTGGGTTTCATAAAGGCCAAAAGAACTCCTAAAATTGAACTTCACCCACTCAAATCAAAATGCCACTCAACTGCTGATTGCAATATCCTTCATTCAAATCAGAGTGAGTGCCTTTAATGGCTACCCAAATGGCTGTCAAATTAAATAAGAAACAAAATGCAAATAAATTAGCATTCCTAGCTACTGATACACTATAAATATTTATGAGGAAAAAAAGATGCTGTAATTTCAAATGATACCACAGGCCTATTTTGTACAAACAGTTAAAACAGTTATACATGCAATACTGTACTTTGCAATTTTTTTTCCATTTCACATCACCATAATCACCTAATAAATATTTAAATGGACCCATTTGCTGTAACTATAAAAGAACCGTGTAAACTTGTTGTCATCTAGACACATAAGCCGCAGTGGAGTCAATGAATTTCAACAGTCACTTAATATTGCAAGCCACAAGCTACCTTAAACCTGCCAGCAACTGTCTGCCAGGAAGCTACTGTAGCACCACGGCTACCTCCTCCAGCCCAGGACACGAGATTCATTATGAATGCTTGCATTGCTACTCTAATTAGGCCTGGGAGAGGTTTAACAACCATGCTACAGTCTTGCTGCTGACAAATATAAAAATAAAGCCTTGTTCAAATTAGCAATGTGAAGTGAGAAGGCCTAGAAGCAGCAACTGTCTGACCAGTAGTGAAACAGTTCTAATCTATAGTGAGGTTATTTTGCTTCATAAACTGCTAGTATGTTACCTGCAGGAGGTCTCCCTGTAAAATGAATTATAGTAAGCTATATGTGATAATTAACCGTGCATTAGCAAATATCTTGAAACAGGGGGGCTCTGTTTTCTCTGTATTTTGACTAATAAAAGCATGAATTTGTTCAACAAATGATCATTTAGGTTGTGGAATGCTAAGCATATTGGAAGAACACAGTAAGCAATAGAATATTGTAGGTGGACTAACAGTTTCCTTACAAAAACAGGCTGTTTAATAGGCTGGCTCCATACTACGTTATTCACAGTACTAAAAACCACAGTGTTGGGAAGACAAATACAATATACATTTAAAATAATATAAACCTTGTACTCCTATTTATTTTAAAAATGCCATGGATGTGACAATAAAAAAAAAAATCCATAAGCAAACATTTATTTCAGAAAGACAAAATCCCAAATGACTCTTTCCAGAATGTAAACAGATAGTGAGGCAATTGGTATGGTCATCTCCTCGAGAGGGAAAAAAATGCAGCTGGGTTTAAAATACTCCACAACATATGAATGTGAAGCAAGGCAAAAAAGAAGGAGAAAGATTATATTTATTTATTATGCATACCACTTATCACAATAAAAATAAAGTGGTACCATAATTTATTTTAGCTTAATTTACATCTTATGAAAACATCTTTAATTGTGACACTTTATGGAACTGACTGTACCAGCCATATGCTTGGCTCTGAATCAGGGGTCAGAGCCACTTCAGCATATACAGGTTGACAATCTGTACCTCTTTATTCATACTACATGGGCTGGAGCTCAAGCTTCCAAACATCACAAGCTGCAACTCATTTAACTACAAGCAATCTATCAGTTCTAACCAGACTCCATGGAGTAATGACTAATTCTAGGATTTGGTGTTATCATGAGAAGATATGTGGCCCTGGTGCAACAGGAGGGGCTCCAAGTAAAAGAGAAATTAACGAACAGTGATGTTGCAGTTTATAAATATCAGCATTCAGAAGTCTCTCATAAGCTTTAAAATATCAGAAGTGTTCTATAACTAAACTTAAGATAAAGCCAAGATCAAAATACATGTCCCAGGGTATCCCTCCATTTCCTTCACCCCCTGCAGTTCTCATCTGCCCTGTGACAAACAGCACGTCTGAAGAGCTAGATCTTTCCCTTCAGCATGCTGGCTCTGTGTCACTTGAGGCAGAGGGTATCAGCACAATACCTCCTGATTGCTGAGGCAGGGAGTTATCAGAAAGATGCCA
The DNA here is from genome assembly GCA_025447955.1 of Psilopsiagon aurifrons. Lineage (NCBI taxonomy): Eukaryota > Metazoa > Chordata > Aves > Psittaciformes > Psittacidae > Psilopsiagon > Psilopsiagon aurifrons. The sequence goes on along the minus strand of JAOEHY010036603.1, from coordinate 53,150 downwards.
GAATTACGAACATGCAACAGACATTCACTCCTAGAGTCAGGCAGTATATTCAGAAAGTTGGTACCTGAGGAAAACTGAAAGGATGTGACTTGAACCTCCTGTAATACACTGTCAAGAGCAAGAATGCTCTCATCAGCATTTCTTTCTCACAGTCTTCCTTTTGAACATCCATTTGATTCAGCCAAAGGATGCTGATTCAGTACTTACTTTCCAATATCTACAGAAATACTATTTTTCTTCATCTAGTAGATGTATATATATATCTCATGTACATGAAACATTTTCTTCTAGTTATTGTTGCCATCATATCACAAAAGATGACTCCACAAGACATTATTGAAAAAGCATATAGAAAACAGGCATAATTCTTACAGAAAATAATATATATCATTAAAAAGTTACCACAATAAATGACAAGCACATATCTTGAAGGGTTGGGTTTCTTTTATTCCCACAAGGCTACAGGCTATTTTTCCTCTCTATACCACAGAAAGATAAGAAACTATAAAACCTGACTTGGATTCCTCCAAGAGAGCACACAGGTTTTGTCTCAGATTCGTCACTGCCAATCAGCTGGAAAACCAGGATGAATTTGAAATTCTGTTTTTCCCTAAGTCTGCATTATAAACATGTTTACTTTATGCCCAAGAGCAATTTACGTGTAGAATTTATTATTTTTTTATGGTTCTTCCTCTCAACAACATGATTTTTCTCTACAATAAGGGTGTCAGATGTTTTGAACCATCGCAATTTGAGAGTGGCCACATGGATTCAAACTAATGCAGTTAATAAAGTTTAAAAATCCAGTAAAAACACTTTTAAAATTCTATTTTCAAACCAAGATCAACCCCCTCAAAGTTGTTTTCATCATTGCACCAACCTTCAGTTTTCTAAGGTAAATGAAACTTAGAAAGTAGTGTGCTGTATTTTCTCAGTTGAATTATATTTATAGACTTTCAGGCGGAGGGTAAGATTGCCCCCTTTTGGAATTTTTAAGTGTAACAGTCCAAATGAAGAATTGGGTGCAAAGCATTTCTAAACCCTACTCAAGATATACATCCCATCAAGGATCATTTGTGCTTCATATTGTTGTGCTCTACTGCTATTATATATGTGGCTTCACATTCTTTATTAAAGCAATAGGCATGAAAGAAGTCAACTGCTCTTGCCAGAAACCACAAAAGCACAATATCTATAGTCAGATAAAGGTAAACATATGGAACCTTCCAAAGAATGCTGTAGTAAAGGTGGAACATATGACTGCATTCTCCCCTTATCTGCTCTGTAGGACAGACTTCACAAAAAGCAATCTGTAATTACAGTGTACCATAAAGTAGCATTGTCTGACAAAAAAAAGGACTCCTCACTGACCTGTCCAGGACTGGGCAATCAGAAGTCAGTTCTTATAGAAGGAAAACAGGAGCTCTGATACGGCTTTAAGGAAACAGAGGATGTCTTTTAATAGCATTATTGCTCTTTAAGTGAAAAAAAATGCACATAATTGAAGCTATTTTTATTTTCTTTCAGGACTTAGTCTGCAGCCTCAATCCTCTGGAAATGCACTGAAAGACCTGCTATACCTGTCCGTTCTGCTGTTGTGTCAAGACCAGCAAGTAACCTCATGCAAACAAATCCTGGTTTATGTATTGACTTTTTTCTTTCTCAATTGTTTTCACCAGTGTCTGCTCCATCCTTTTCAGCATGTATGCTCTTCAGGTTCAGTGGACAAGACTACCCTTAAACCACTCCACATGTATTTTTAGCTATATTAATGAAGATAGCTTTCTTAAAGAGCTTCAGCCTATGTATCTGACCAACATTTAGGCAAATATTTAAGGGTAAGCTCATTAACAGTCACTGTTTTCAAGGCTAGAGTAATAATTATTTCCCAGGAATTATACATGTAAAGCTCTTTCAATTAACAAAGCTCACTCATTTTCATAGGAACCTGGCGGCCCAGAATTGATAGAGTTTAATCTGAAGAAGAATATTGGTATGGTTTCAGCTAGGAACAATTTCTCAGTGGTTCAATGGCCATATGACAAGAAGAAACATGGAGACCAGTTGATAGACTGACATAAAGCAGTAATAAAATAGAAATAAGAGAGTATTATGGTGGCTACACTGATCTGCCTCATCATAGCTGACACAAGACATCTGTTCAAGCAAACTAAGAGCAGGCAGGCAGTATACCACAGCGGACACACAGGAAAACAGGGTCCCTAAGCTGTGCAATTCTGCTGAAGAGCTCCTTGCTTAAACCGTGAATGCAATGTTAAGTAACACCATGATGTTCATTTGTCTCAGACACAAGCTCTAAGGAATATAATATTTCGTTTTCCATCTTAATTCTATCAAAATTCTAACAGCAAAGGCTATTGGCTTTCAATAATTTAAGTATAGATCATTGAACTAAACTGGATTAGACAGTAGTATTGGTTTACAGGGAACAGAACTGCCCTTATACCCTGAGCACAATGCTGTGGAGCAGTATCCATGTGGATGTCATAAAAACATCACTGTGCAAACTAACTTCAGTGCAGGTGCCTCAGCAATAGAAAACATCGCTTATAGTTAAGTTTTTAAAAATTAAAAATGACATCAGAAACATTTTTTCCTGTAATTTATACTGCAATATTCTTAATCTCTTAGATATCAAACTTTAAAGAACATGATGAAAGTGATCCTTATCACTTCCATACACTTTCTCTTTGTGTTACAGTACATAGATATCACAACTTTGAAGATGAGGTATTGCAAATTCCTGTTTCCATGAAAAAGCTGAAGTCCCGGCTTTACTGACTGAAACTCAGAGCAAAAACCATCATTACACAAAAAGCACCAAGTGTAACAAGACGAACCACAATGTAACTTTCCAGACTCTTTGCCCAAGCTGTTTAATGCCCTGTGTGTTTCTGTTGAGGGAAAGCGAGAGCTTGAGTTATGTCTTTGCTGCTCTTAAAATACTTTAAACAGTCATTTAAACTGCAGTCAGTGTGTCATGCATTCCAATACAGAATATAAGAATCTATGTATTTAGTGCCACTGTAAGACTTTTGCCTAGAGTTTTCCTTCCAGCGCCATGAAGTTGATCATGAGGAAGGAATGCACTCTGATCATGCTCATTACCTTACTAAATGTGACTTCTAAAGAGATCACTTCATGTGTCCTCAAGGATGCTGAAAAGTTATTTTATTAAGAGAAATGCTTGATTTCTTTTACTGACAGATTCATTGGACCAAAAGGCTGTCATTAATCCGTAACTATCTTGATATCTATATATGGAAGAGGAATACTCCCACAAGACATACATTCTTTATTTAATAACCACATTTTTTATTTTATAGTCACTAAAAATACTCTGCAAGGATAAGGATAGGCACAGGAGAAAATCCACTTTTCCTATCAGAAAATTTAAATATGAATTTTATAGGCATACTTTTTTTGCACAAAAAGGCTCTGGATCTCTATACTTAATTCCCTGATTTATTTTACCTCTTTGCTATTAAGGAAGGACATTAAGTAGCACTGCCAACAGATACATAGTTTTGCTCCTGATTTTAAAAATCCTTAAAAAAAGTGTTAGAGGCAATAAACTTTTCATCTGCTTCCTTAAGCTAAGAAAAAAACTCTCATAGGTATTACAGTGGCTCAGAAATTTTTAGCATGTCCTCATCTTTGCCATGTTTTGATACAGATTCTTCTGATTCTGTCACCACATCCCTTATGGGCTGGGGACTCAACAAAGTGCTTATAGGCAGGTTCTAATGAACTCTCTTCATTCTCTTTCCACATTCTCAGGAAGGGTGGAAGGCATTTTGCTTGAAACAAACCCAGCATCAGTGCATAGCAGTTGTTCCAAGAACAGTGTTACTTGTAGGACAGGTAGGAATTCTGTTTGCTTATTTGTTTAGATGGTAAAACTCTCCATCATTAACAAATCAACAGCGGAACCTTTCCAAAGCATGTGACTGGGCTGATACAATGCAATGGAATCTGAATATTCTTAACAGAGAACTATTTGAAAATACTTGAAAGACTCTTTGTGAGTGTAGGAGAGAATGCTTATTATGTGCTTCCATAATCACATATTTCATCCAAATTGGAGACTATTGAATAAATCCCTGAGCAATCTATGAGTTCTCTAAAGCAATTCCCACACTCCACAATTGTTCTTCAGGCAACTAAAAGGCCATGTAGCACAGAAACAGCTGTAGGCTGCAGAATGTTTTCATCTGACTTACTGGTGAGTTTTCACTCTGCTTTTTTTTGAAGTTCAAAACAGAGGATAGACTACTGGGCTCACAAATACAGCCAGATGTTGAGCACTGTTGTAAGAGATACATTAAAAAGATTCAAAGCAGTGTCTTTAATACAAAGCTTTTTTGAATGTATTAGACATCAACTCAGCTTGTTTGCCTATATTTAAAATTCCCAACTTTTTTTTCTAGTGCCACTTAAAAGAGGTATAACGGTGTTTGTAACAAGTCATACAATCAGCTAGTCCATTTGATCAGTAAATCTGGGTTGAAAAGCAGAAATTCTGTGTAAGTGGGAGGGGAACATAGTAGAAAGCTGCATGCATTATGATTATGAAGTACTCTGCACAGAAATGTCAATTCGAAGGGATGTATTTTCTGCTGGTGCAAGAAGTGCTCTGAAGTAATAACTTGAACTCATAAATGCTAACTGAATACTAGGCCAAATATGTGGCAACTCGTTTAACACATACCAAGTTTCTTTACATGCTTAGGGAATGCATCAATTGAAGAAGGCAGGAAGAGTGTCAAGAAAACACTTCTTGAAAAGCCAATCCCTTAGCTGGAAATTAATTTCCTAGAGTTATAACTGCACTAATAGGGAGTGTTTATTCTTCATTCAATGGCCGTAATCAAAATGAGAATTAGAGGTCAAATCTAAAATACTTATTAGGGCATTTTGGTTTTAAATAAGTTTTTAAACAGAGCTAAATTTAGTCTCCAAACACTGGTTTTAAACAGAAGCCAAAGATTTTGGCTTAATTTTTTTGAACAAATTAAGACCAGTTCCGCACTGATTCAGAAATGGTTTCCAGCTGATAAAATGTTACTCACCTAAAAAAAAAAAAAAAAGAAAAAAAAGAATAAAATGCCATTCTAGCTATTTCAAAAAAAATGAATTTACAATCAGTATTTTCTGGTTGCCCTTTTTCCTCTTCTCATCCTTGGCCAGGCAGACATCAAAACAGCGATGGTTAGCCCTGAGCCACCCAAGTACTGGCATAAGAATGTTCCACCAAGTTTATTGAAAGTGTGGTCATTTATACCAGAATTGTACACAAACACCTTCAGAAATATGATTATCTTGGGAATTGAAGTGACTTCACTGACGTTTAATCCTCATTTTAAAAACAGTGCTTGGGAAATTGAATACTTTATATGATAAATAGACTGATATTTTCATCAGAAAGTGCTGAGATTTTAATCTTTTCAAAGAGATTGAAACCTACTTCTTAGATAGAGCCAACAAATTATAATGTATATATGTATAACATATACTTTTTAATGTATACATCAATTATATGTATACATTATGTGCAATTTTTAATATTAAAATTGAGAAAATAATTTGGCTGAATAAGGAGTCTTCAATTTATTCTAAAAATGCAGAAAATACTTGTAAAATCCTAGATTTATATCATCTAATTACATCATCTACTAAATCTACACTAGGGAAGCTCTATGAATAATAAAGTCAAGAAGTGCAAGAGGGCCTATGGAGATTAGCAGTAAAGTTTTAACCCCAACCAGCAAATGTTCATAAAGACACAGTGTAATTTGCATCACATTGAAAACAAAAGAAATGGGTATGAATTCTTTAGTGATTTACAGTGATTTATAGTGATTTATCTACCCTTCTGTAATAGCATGGATGAAGCACAATACAAAATTTTAGGCACATTCTGGGGAGATGTCCCTTATCGTGAGCTTAAAAGCATTAGCCTATCTTTAAGAAAAGAAACCAATACCACTCCATCGTGTATGTGGAAAAAGTACAGACAAGAATGTCATGCTACTTCCAAGACAGTCAATTAAACTGTAACATGCATGTTCACGCCAAGTTTCTTCCATCAGAAGGAACTGTCTCCGTGAGACTGTTTAGTTATATAAATCACTATTTATCTAGAGCCCCTGACAAGATGCAGTCAAATCAAATTCTTCCACTGAAGATACACTCATGCTAAGCTATAGCACTGTTTTTCACTTCAGAAAGGCATCATAATCAGTTTATGAAACATGTAAAAAATCTAGGCTGGTGCAGTGCCACAGTTCCCCATAAATGTTCTAAAAATGAGAAGTGCTGTTGCTATAGCAGGCTAGTGAGCTTTGAATTCGTTGCTAATGAGTATTGCTTGGAAAACATACTGAGAAATAACTGCAGATTAATACCATGTTTCAGAAAATCCAAATGATCCTTTTTTATTCCATTTATCATGGCAGCCTGAGTTTGGTAGCACAATGAAGAGCTCCTTGAACTCCCATTGGCTGGAGTTGATTTCTTCCATTCAAAACTGGTTCCATAAGGTTTCTGGTAATGCCAATATGTACTTATTCTTTACTTCTCAGAAACAAACACGCACACACACACACACACACACACACACACACACACACCTTTTTGCTGAGAATCAAAGGAAACAAGAACTTTTCATAAAAACCAGTTTGTCTCAGACTGTCACAAACCACAAACTCTATGCTTACTCATTCCAGGCTGCCAGTTTCTAGCGCTGGGTTTGCTCATGTGTATGTGCAGGTAAGTTATGGCTATGAACATCCTCCCATAAACTGACTCATGAAGAAAACAGCATAAATGCAAACAGTTCCATAAATAGAATTTATAAACACCCAGTCTTAAATATGACAATTACTTTTTCATAGCTATTGCCCATTAAAAGTTATTGACCACACATCAAAGCACTAGTCTATATTTGGAATAAATATCTGAATATACTTGGAAGGCAAAACCAAAAGTGTTTTCTCCCCTACAAATATTTGAAATTCCATTCTTTGTATAAAACATTCCATGTATTTAGAGAACAGGAAAGATATAATCTGCTTATGCATCACATTAAAAGAAATGCAATTTTCATTCTTCAAAGACGAAAAATTGTTTCCAGAAATGCATATAATAATCTGCTCATCAGATAAGTGAACTTTATCAGAAATTATTTGAAAATACTTACACACAGTGGCTCCAGTTTGCTTTCTCCCTCACCAGATTACTCTATTTTTACTTCTGCTGTTATTTAAGCCTCAGCTGAAACAAACCATCTTTGACAGGGATGCATTTCTTCAGAGCTGCTTTGTCTGTCTGCAGTTCCCCAGATGAACACTGTTCCAATAATTCATATCACTGTTGGAGCTCTGTTGCTCCCCTAACACAGGCAGCACGTCTGCTCTGTCATCTCCCACTTATTGAGCTTCTGCAGGAAAGAAACAATAGATGAGAAACTGACAACTGATAGTATCCAACTACTCAAGGCAAAGCAACCTGAGACCACAAAGTAACACTTAAGACTGCAATGCTATACTATGGCAGATCAGCTGTCTTCTGGTGGCATTTTGAACCCCCAGAAAAACTATAAAATACTGCTAATACGAGTTTGGAGGCACAGCAACACAGGAAAAGGATTTTAAACAATTGGTATCATGAATACCATGGCATTCAAAAGGTGGATGTCCCTTTAAAATGATACTACGTTTTAATAAAAGGAAAAATTCTCAATATGTCCTTAGCAGGAGAACAGCAAAGGCTGAAATAGTCCTGACAGATAGCATGTTCCATTTCAGTAAGTTAAATATACTACGGATGTTAGCATCATAAATTTGACAATTATATTGCATGAGGATCAGAAGCAGTGTAAGTATTTAAATAATAAACCTTCAGTTTAGAAGAAATAACAGGAAATAATGTTAGTATTCTGATAAAGAGACATCTTTCAAAAACAGCTTGCTAAATTCATTGTGGTTTATGAGATCTTAATTACAATAACTTCTGTGTTGAAACAAGTGAACAGATGAATTGTAACAATCTCCAAGGCAAGATTTCCATCAAAAAAAAAAAAAAAGTCTCTACAACACTTAGTCATATGAACCAATAATAATTCTTGCAAGCTTACTAATTAAAACGATAGTGAGTTACATTCTATGTAAATGAGTTCCTAGAAAGCTTGTCAGGCAGGTGAGGTTAAGAGAATGTTTGAATTGGATGGAAACTTCAAATAAGAATTTAAATCTCAATTAGAAAATAATCAATGCACTAGCATCTATTAATAACCACAAAAACTGCTGGAAGAGGCAGTTCAGTTACCACTTTTTTAGAGTTCAGTAAAAGTCATTTTTATAGACAGGAGTAAACATTTTTAACACTTACTTTGCAGCCTCCTCTGGGATGGTATATACTGCTGCCAACGCAGCACTACTTCCTGACACTAAGTGAAAAAAGAAAGAAATGTTAAACACAGTGGCAGAAGAAAAGTTTAAGTACTGTGATTAATTTTTCCAAATAGGAATCTGATTGCAATGCTTGGGAAAGCACAGCTCTTATGAAGGATCATTCCCTTCTTGAACTGTAATCAATGAGCTGTGAATCCTGCCCCCACCCTCCTTGCAGAATACACATTACGAGAATCTTGTCATTTGAAGCATTTATATTCACTTAAATGATCACTTAAATGTAGAAAGCACATAAGGATATAAATCCAACAACATCATTAAATTCTTCAGAAATTATTCCTACCTTATAGTGCCCCTTAGATCCCAGAAGTCCTTCAGGACATAAAGCAAAGGTATTATGGATCCAGACTAGAACCACTTATTACCATGACCCCCTTTACAAGGCAGTGTTGGAGAGCAAGGAGACAAAATAATTACAGTCATGAGGCCTTCAGTATGACTTCTATGGACAACACTATTCAGGGAGGTGCTATTGTCACCCTCACTGGCTAGATAGTAAGCTGGAGGAAAAGGAAAACTTGATTGAAAGCAATCTGGTGGAAATTTCATTGTACCCCATTCCCTGAATGAAAGATCTTCTTGTGCACTCTGAAGAGAAGCTATTTTGCTCCAATCTTTGTTCCTTTTACTTCATGAAGAGAACTGATAGAAGACAAACCATTTCACAACTTATGTAAAGAAAACCCTCCCACATTCGAGCTATTTACAACCATTAATAGAACAGATCTTGGCATGCAGGAGATGCAGCATGTATAGCTGGAAGAAGCAGTGGAACATCATGTCTTCTATTTCAGGTGGAAAGCAAAAAGCAAAGACGAAACTGAAGTAGTTGCTATTTGGAGACCTCTTCAGAATGAGGAATGAAGTAGGGTTTTGGGGCCACACCAAATTGTGCTCAAGGCCCAGAGTAAATGTCTTAGTCATTACAGCTCATAGGAACTACAGTAGCACAGGTAATAAGTGAAGCCTTGAGAGCCCCATTTGAAGCATTTTCCAACAACATCAGAAAATTCCCAAACTGTTCCCATGACCGAGGGCCATACTGATGTCATCATACTGATGTCATCTTTACACATAGGCTGAATGAAATAATTAATTTCTAAATTCACAAGGTTCTTCAGACTTTCAGCCAAAGCAGTTGAAAAATATTACATTATTATGATTACGATTTTAGCAATAGGTTGCAGATAATGTTTTCATAAATGTCAGGTCTAACTTTGAGGAGTGATTCAAGCTCAGTCAGGTTTAAGCTTCTAAATCACTTCTGTGCATCTGAAATTTTTGTTTGAGATGAAGCCAGTTTAGGGAAAGGATGTATAACCAAGCTTTTCCTAAACAAGCACTAAGTAATGGAACTTGCTAGAAAATAACTAACAGGGATGTGAATATTACTTGTTGAAAAATTAGAAGGGACATTTATGGCAGGATTTCCTATGACTTTAAGCAATCCTCAGAAGCAAAGGAATGATGCTATTTTTAAAGCAGTTGTTGTGTATACTATCTCCCTTCAGATTTTCATACTGCAGCGAGGACCCTCTGCGGACACAAGAAAATACTTGAGTCAGTATTTTCCTTCCCAACCTTTCAGCTGACCTAAGCAGCTCCTAACACTCTCCAGGCTAAGATGACTTTGCACTTCAGTTAGATAACATTTTTCTCATTCCTTCCTAAAGTTCAAATAACACACAAAGTCTTTTACTGCTTTCAGGCTCAAACCTCAGCAAACCTCTTGCAGCTCCCTGTCAGCTCCCTGGCTTTCTGAAGCACCAACAATTCTGTTTTACTGAGCAAGGCTCAGACTAGAGTGAGTCAGACATTGACATGCAAAGAAATCAAACTCCTGCTGTGCCTACCATTAAATAGGAGGACTCTGAAAGAGATTCTTCATTTCAAGCTCCCATGCCTTTGTCATCCAACAGTATTCCTAACCAAAGCTGAGTTTTCCCTTTTCAGACCCCTCCTGGAAGCCTACCAGCTGCAGCAAACAATCCAGAACTGCTTTACTTGTTCCCAGACCAGACCCATTTGCTGTTTTCATTAATCCTGAAAGTGTAGTTTCTCAGGGCTCATTCAAACCCTGATTTTCTCAAAACATTAGCAAAATTGTTATCAGATTAGGGAGACACTAAATGTGTGATATGAAAGCAAAGTGGACATTCTCCATTTTCTGAGCTGTTGTACGTGCCCAGACGAAGACAGAAAGTTCTGACAAGGTTTTGACAGGTCTCAAGATACTCTGGTCCCCATCAATCTCCACAGAGATTCTTTCACAGATTCGAAGGGGAATTAGTGAAACACATCTGTATGTGGAGCACATTTATATCACCAATTCCAACCGGGTCCCATAAACCTCCAAACTTTTCCAAAGGAGAATGCGCTCCACTGAATGCCAGCAGCACCACCTTATTCAAGTGTATCACCAGCATTATGAAATTCCAAATCAATCCAACTGGTGCATTTTCCCGGTCAATAATAGCAACACTGACTTTCATCTGGAATATGTAACCTTTTCATTTCACAGCCAGGATTATTCTACTCCACAGGTGGGGAAATCAAGTCACAAAGTAGTGGCTGAGTACCCAGTAGCTCAATTACTTAAGGCAGGATTCAAACCTAAATATCAGATGTTACTACCCAGTTTCTTACTTAACCTCCCTGTCCAGACAGCTAACAGTATTCCACATCCCGATGTCAGTTACAACTTCATCTTCAGTGGGCAAGTTCAAACCACCACAGCCAATAGCTGTGTGTACCTTCTGCATGTGCTTTTATTGACTGAATTATTAACTCTGCTGGAGCATCTGACCAGTGCTAGCTATTTTTGGCTGGTATTCACAGCTCCAATTGAGTAGACTCTGGCGAGCTACACCTGGCAACACTGGCTCAGAACAAGGCTGACACAGACACACAACACAAACAGGAAGAAACTGAGAGAGAGTCTGGGTGTTATTGATACAAGATTGTATTTTTACTAGGCTAATAAATACTGTGTCTGCTCATTCCTGTAGGTGTGTGGAAATCTCATTTCACAATGTCACATTCCTGAAGAGCACAGTTGGCATAATCTAGATAATGTATTTTAAATACTACATGCATTACCTTGTCATTTTATAAATTAGACTGCAGCAGAATTCAGAAAAAAAGGAAAAGGTAATCCCATGGAAAGCCACTATCTTCCCTTCTGCTGCTGGTTTAGCCACTATCTTTCCTATCTAGCCAGGCTAATTGCTTTGTTTTTGTGGGCTTTTGGGGAATAACATTACTACAAGTTTGGAAAAAATAACAACATTGACTGTGCTGACTTTTGATCAATCACCACCTAGCCAGGAAAGTCAGACCTATTAAGTGTCCTTTCTTTGCCAAAGATTAATGAGCCAAAATAAGTACCAGAAGCTGGAACCAGCTCTGTCTCAGCTATGTTCAATGCCACAGTCACACTGGAAGATGAGGAAAAGGAAAAAAGAAGTGAAAGAATTTGCAGCATTATTTTTCTTCTCCATTATTAAGTATGAGCAACTACTAGAACCATCTGAAACTCATGGTGACCACAGTGAAGATAACTGATTTTAGATTTTATCAAGCACATTTTCAAACAGTTTCAAAATTAGGAAAGAACAATAAATAGCTCTTCTTGCTCTGCATTTCATAGACACGTAGAGTTGAACAGAAAGAATCAGGAAAAGGAACTAGCTTTGTATGAGTTCCGAAAACCAGCTTCTGAAACAGCACAAATCAACTCCTAGTTTCCCTTTGAGTCTTCCATTTTGTAGATCATAGTGAATTTTCATGAGATTGCTGTTGCCCAGGAGCTATTCCCAGCTTAAACTGTTTGGCACAATACTGCTCCACAAGTTCCAGCTTCAGGTCAAACCCCTGCTTTCTTGCTTTAAATTTAGGATCACTTCAACCACATTAAAACTTGGATCTCTGTTATTGTATTCACTATTATCAACTTTTAAAAGGATCATTAACCTAAGCAGAGGATACTGTCTTTTGGCCTCATGAGACGTAGTTAGGTCTAATTAATAAAATCGAGATTAGACATAACTTAGTTTCATTGTTCAATGGGCAGAAATTTATACTGCAACCTCTGAAGTTCACCTATTACACTGTCTAAACTGAACATTTTACGTCTTGGAGCCCGATCCTGTCCCAGACTCCTTGATAAACTACTTTATGCTGAAAAAATAAAATATTAATTTATTTTCTTTTTTTTTTTCTTTCTATCATGTTTAAAATACATTTTCCAATGTTTAAAAATGCCACCAAGAATTTTTAAAGTAATCCAAAGAAACATGCTTTTTTAATTGTCCAGATCTTATCAAATTGCAGTAGGAACATATAAATATTTTATTATTCAGTACTATTACAGCTTCTTTTACTTGTATTTCCCAAGTTTTTTTTGCAACAATAAACTTATTCATTTTCCTTTTATAAAATGTTCAGAAGTGCTCTCAAGACAGTTAAAAGGAACAATGCTGTTTGAAGTAACACTGTGATTATCCTGCCAATGAGGCCCTGTAACCCTGAAGTTATGGCAGGAGCAAAAGAACTCTGCTACAAGCAATGACATCAGGTTGTATAACTTTCAAATGGGCCACATAAATACAAAGTTCCAAGAGGAGATTGCATCCATTAGGATTATATTCTTGAATCATTTGAAGGTTTGCATTTCTCAGGTAAACCACTCGGACCATGATTCTAGCCAGAATGGGTTAGGATTCAGTCAAAGGCTCAAAGCACAAATTCGTAAAAGCCAAAACCTCATTTTGACTTATCTAATGTTTTACTTGGGAGGAAATTAAAACTCAAAAAATTCAGAATTCCAGTTTTGCACCCACTTTCCACATGAAGTGTTCTTGTGGAAACTATTTGGAACTTTTTTGAAATTACCTTTTCTATTTGTAACTACCGCTAGATTACCCTATTTCTTCATAAATCAAAAACTTAACAAATCCCAAAATGTATTCTAATGTGCCTTCTTTCAACATTGAAATAGGGAGCTGGATTGACTAACCACTCTTTCATGCCCCTGCTAGTTCCTTCACAAACTGTGTGAAATAATATCTCTATTGTTATCTTAATATTTCTATTTTTGTATTATTATGCTCTGTACAAGTAGATAAAGACAATGCTACATTTATTCCAAACCTCTCAGCAGTCACATCCTAGACACAGCATGAACAGAGGTTAAGGAATCTAACGCCATGGGTACCAAAGAACCACCACACCCCAGGCTACAGGACCAAGGAGTTAAATTTGAATTGTCCCTTGTACTATATAACCATTTCATCTCCTCCATGCTGTATTATACAGCTGTTTCAGAAAGATATTGAAATAAGCACTTACACAATCAAACTAGACACATGCACATTCTCCTGTATGAGAGGCGGTCTGGATGGTTTTCTGACCACACACATTTTCAGCTGGTTATCTCTGGGACTGCATAACGGGCATTATCTGAAACAAGACTTTTAAATGTGGCCATCAAGTGGCTGAAGTTCAAAACTGCATCCTAAAATGTAAACCGCGATTGCCCTCGGCAGCCTCAGTCCTCCCGCTTCACCTTCCCATGCAGCACCTTTCCACCAGCATCCACAGCCTGAAAGCCCAGCTAGCACTGGATTGCATCAGACCTGTGGCTCTCCAGCCACAGGCACCATAGTGCTATTGGAAAGGAGAATAGTGAAGAGGAAAGATGTCTGAAATTCGGCGCTACTGCCATTAACGCTTCAAGGGACATGCTGCTGTCCCAGACTTGGGCTTCAGAGACTGCTGAAGCCTTGTTAGTATTCAGGAGAGCACACTTTGCTGCACCTCGAGGGCTTATAGTTTCATTCCTGGTTTCTGAGCACTTTCACCTTCAGAAAGCTCCTTTGTATCTGAAGTTACATTCCCTTTCACCAGGTACACCAAACTGCCCGGGAAACAGGCCTGAGTTTACCTCAGCTCTACCCTGTCAGCCAGAGCAGACACTCGTTTGTACCTGTCTTCCCAGAAACTTCCTAGGGCTGTGGCCTTCCCCAAGCATTTCCTCTGCTGCTCTCCAGCACCCGTTCTCGCAAATGGCTGAGAAGAAGCTGGGATGAGGAATGGCTGTTTCTCTGGTCCTGCCTGCGAGGACCAGGTTCTGCTCCAGCCTCCCAGGAAGGAGCCATGCTGCCACGAGGGTCCTGGCGGGCTGCGCTGAGGAAGCTTCTGGAAGGCAGATGAGAGGAGGGCAGATCGAAGGTGAGTGGGATGAACGCAGCCCCAGGGCAGGGCTGGGCAGGAGAGAAGCCATCCCTCAGGAGACACAAGACAAGCTTTCCCTCAGGGGACAAGAAAGTTGCCTTCACTCAGCTCACAAAACCACAGAATCATAAAATCATAGAATAGTTAGGGTTGGGAAGGACCTTAAGACCATCCAGTTCCAACCCCCCTGCCATGGGCAGGGACACCTCCCACTAAACCATGCCACCCAAGGCTATGTCCAGCCTGGCTTTGAACACTGCCAGTGATGGAGCATTCACATCTTCCCTGGGCAGCCCATTCCAGTGCCTCACCACACTTACCTTAAAGAACTTCTTCCTCATATCCAATCTAAACTTCCCCTGTTTAAGTTTGAACCCATTACCCCTTGTCCAAGGATGCCAGAAGATGACAGAAATGACCTTTCCCTCAGGTGACCGAAGAGGAGCCTTCTGTTACTGACAGGGGCAGGAGAGGAGCCTTCCTTTGGGGACAGGTCTGAGTGCCAGAGGGTCAGCAGCACCTTGGCGTTGTGCTGAGGGCATGCTGGGAGGAAAAACCTACTGTTCGTACTGAAAGGTTGGAGTATAAACTGTCCCCTTTACCCTTTGTGCTCAATGGCGGCGCCATTTTGCTTCCCACCTCACCCATCTGGTGGTCCTTGCTTAGAACATTCCAGAGGGCTTTCACGTTAAAGTGCTGGTCTAGGCACAGGTCACAGGTCTTTCAGGTGATATTTTACTGCCATATTACTGTTTATTTTGCTGTAATTTTCCCCCCTCCCCTGTTTGGAACAAAGCTAGTGATCACAGAGGGAAGAATCAATCAGGAAGGGACAGAGGAGGGAGGTTATTCCTGTGGTGTTCTGTATGTATTAGCAAATTGAGGGAAGAGACCGTTTACTGCTTTGACACGTATTTTCTTTTGCTGTTTTTTAACTGGGAGATGAACAAACTCTACCCTTTCTTCTGAGTTTTCTGTAGCTCGGAAGGGGTTAAGGAAGAGGCTGCACGCACAATGTGTCCTCACCGCGGACATAGGTGTTTTTCCATATGGCGAATAAAAAGTGATTAAGCATAAACAGCTAAAAAGTGGGAGGAAGGGGCTGCAATGTGAGACATGCTGTCATTGTCAAAGGTTTCCTCTGCTGAATGGTTACTTTGCTGATTTAGCTGCCAACATTACATGGAAAATGTTGGGGAGGAAGGAAATTATCCTGTTCATTTTCTGCCGTTGCTTTTATCTTGGCTCCCTGCGGCTTTATGGGGGCAAATTCTAGTCCAGACAAGAAGAGCTGGGAAGCTATGTGACTGCAAGCAGTGAAACTGGGGAAGAGGTTTTTAGTGGATTTACTAAATACTGTAATCAGTGGTAGTTTATAGCTGAGTTATCAGCCCCTGGTTTGCTGCCCAATGTTGTTTTGCTTTCACTGCTCCTACTTTTTTATAAACACATCTACATCCAGATAAAACCTTCTCTCTGCTTTTTTATTTATTCGGAGGCTTCTACATATGATGGAAAAGTTTTAAATGATAGATACAGAACCAGCTTTGGATCTAGGCAAATTTGCACTCACCAAAACAAATTTGAGCCAAATTTAGAAGTAGTGCCATATGACATGCTCTTGGGGAGTGAGAGGCTGGCTGAAGGCCCAGATCTGACAAAGATCTTTTGCACATTTTTATCTTTATACTCTGTGAATAGTCCCACTGATCATTCTGTCAACCTGAAGTACTAAAACATCATCAGGCTGGCCTTTAAATTTAAAGATGTGAGCTTCAAACCAAAGAACTTTTTTATAAAGGGTGTTTTAAATTTTGCTTTCTGTTTGCTGAGCCTTAAGGAAACGGAATCGTGTTTTCCAGTCTTCTTCTGTGCCATAACAGAAACTCTCCTCTTTCCCCAAATGAATCTGGAGGTTCTCATGCAGCCTCACGACTTTCAGAAATGAGATTTTAGGCAGATGTCATACATTATAAAGTTCTTGGTAGGAACTGGGAGAGTTGGCAACACAGGCAGCACAGCATTGAGTCACTGAGGCACTTGTTTCAAGCTTGCAGAATCAATGCCTTCGATCATCATTTCTTTGGGGCAAGAGTCATGATTGTACCATGACAAAGTGATGTACTTGCAGTTACATGTTTCTGCAGCTTCCCTCTTCTGATTACTGCTCTATGTATCTGCTTCTGTCTTCTCATTGAACCCAGAGAATTCTGATTTCTCATTCAGTCCTACATGCAACTGGTCCAACAAATGTACCAGTGAATTAAAGGTAATTACAGGCCAATGACTGGCTCTCTTATCCTGTGGAAATCATGGTGGGAGTGAGTAAGAAGGTGGCAAAGAGTCCGACTTGCCTTCAGGGCAGGCGCCTTTTGGAGAAGCCGGCATATCCAGAGCAGTAAGAAAAAAAGCTCTGAAAAATATTATAGAATTTCTCCAGATAACAACCAGAAAATTAAATGTTGTGTAAATGAGGACAACAAAATGAGCGCATAGCTGGAAACAACAGAGACACCACCTTTCAAAGGGTGTTATTGATGTATTTTAATTAAAAACTAACACAGCTTGGGGGCTGACCTGAAGTGTTGGCAGTGAAATCAAGCCAAACCCAAGAATGTTTGTTTTGCATACAGCACTTAGCAGACCCAGCTGAGATCAGCCACTACTGCTACAAGGTTCTACAAAGAGTGTCATTGCGCAGCTTCTGTCCCAAACATCTTGCTGCTCTAGTGTAACAGACAGAGCGTGTTACACATGGATAAATATAGGGCAGAAAATGTGTTTTTTCCTCTGCGAAACAAAAAAAAGTATTTCTGAGGAGGTGAATACAGTCCTTGAGTCTGAAGGGAACGCTACACCTACAAGAACATTCTTTCTTGTCAGTCTTGTGCCAATCCACATTTTTACTTTTGTTGTGTAATGGAAATATTTCCATTGCAGTTTAACTAAGGAGGTCAGTTGAATATATACTTACCATATACTTGTAGTACTTCTCTGTCTACATTTGTCTATGTGTCCACTGTAATCACTGTAGATGTCCACAGAAGTATGAGACTTGATTACTACAGGGCTAAATGATGCTGCTGCTGCCTAAGTTGGTGCACTTTTGAACATAAGACAGCAAATGTTGCATGCAGTCTGAGTTTCATATAGTAAAATTCCTGGCTGAACTATTACAATCTATTTTCAGAACAAGCAAGTGGACAAAGGGAAATGAAAGCAGCTTTGCTAGACCTGCAAGACACAGATAAATGGTGAAGCAGAACTCAGCCAAAATTTCCCTATTTCTATGGCAAAGTTTAGCAGATAAAGTTAATGAACTGTCAAAAGCATACTGTGTCAGTACCCATGTCTTTTCAGACTGGAGAAATATATTTTCTCTCTCAAGATACTGCTTGCAGCCAACCTCCTTCTAAGCAGAATTGTTTACAGATTGTAATTACTGATTTTCCCCTGCTGATCCTTCCTTAAATAGGTACTTCTCTTTAGAGAAGACTGAGCTGAAGTGTTGCAGCACATTCAGATGCCCTGTGCTGGTACAGCCCTGGCATTGCTTTGGCCTGGGAAGGCCTCAGTATAAAAGTGATTCTGCACAGTTTTCCTTCAAAAGATGTTAAAAGTTTCACAGGAAAAGATAACTCCCCAGAATTCCTTGGGAAGGTTTCTTGTGTCTAAACTAAGCAAGACAAAAAACCTTACAGAATGAAAAGTATCTGTGGGCTGCAAGACTTGGTCCACAGCTCATCAAACACATAAAATGTCCTTTGACTTTAATAACACTATATTGGATTACTGAAGTCATAAATGACCTAAATTGTTTGAGAAAGGCTCCTACTGTGTTAGGCAAGTGGCATAGGACCCAAAATTCTAAAAGGAGCTTTTGGCTTCATCAGATCAGACTCAGACTAGGTTCTTTACAGTCACTGAAAAGAAAGCCTAATGCATGTTTTGAAATGCAAATCGTGGTCTCTTAGTATAGTCTGCTCTATACAGACAGAAGAGTCTTAAATGGTTTCTAGGACAGCATATTTAGTTTAATTGCTACTCCACTCCACTGATAAAATCAACCCCTGATAAAATCCATAATAAGCAAGGCAACACTACATAAGCTTTTTTTATGGCTGCACTATATAGGGTTTCCCATTTGTCTTGCTGGCATTATTTATATGAAACCGCATGCTACATAGAGGTTAGGCTTAATTTCAGAATTTTATAACTGATGTTGACTAAAAATGCCTCATGTTGTAGTCATTTTATTATAACAACTGGAATATGATCCTATTGTAATTTTATATAATAATATTATTGAGGAATAGTTTTCTATTGTTGCTGTGATGGTGTTGATTGATTCTTGGTTGCATTCTGGCACATACAGACTCATTGGTATACATATGCACTTTCAATAGGGGCCTGGCTACTTTCCACATTAACATACTGAGGACCATGATAGAGGGGATAAATTGTACTCTAATAATGTAATTAGTCAAACATTGTAATCGACCCTTTGACCTCAGACCTTTGAGAGATGCCTTAAGCTGTAGCTCATAGAACCTTTAGGCAATTGTGAAACCTATGCAGAAAGTCCTGTCTAGTTTTGCTCAGGGAAGTGATATAATAAAGCTGCTGGTGTGGGGATGGAATGGATCAAAGCTCTTTGTCCAGTCAGTTGTCATTAGTTATTCTGTGTCTATGGTAGGGATAAAGGAAAAGGGGGGAAATGATAACTGGTGCAATTAAAAAAGTTCGAGGAAACCAAAAAGGAGTTTGGTAAAAGGGGAGGATAAGTGAATTATTGCACTACTTTAACTACTCCACTGGGCTTTTGAAGCAGGACTTGCAAATTAGGATAGTCCATACTATGACTTGAAGCAACCTGTAGACACTAAATACGAGCAGAAAATCACATGCACATTTCTCCAGTCTTCATATTAATAAGAATGAGCTGTATTCATGGTCATTGCAACTGATCTCTCAAGAATATACATCACCTTGAAAGATAGAAATGTACCTAAGCAAATTTGATTTATGGTTTCATTTTGGAGAGCTGTAAAGAATTCTTACTTCCAGAGTTTGTTCGGTACAGGTGGATAGTTATAATATTTATCCCTAATCCTAGTCAAAAAACTGAATCAGAGCTTCAGAAATTCAAGGCATTTATGCAGCCAAACTGATATATTGAGAAAAATAGCTTGTACAATTTGATGACGTATCTCATATATATTACCTACTGCCCTCTGGAGTTCAGTGACAAGACATGTGTGTGACAATTGGAGGCATCTGCTGCTCCTCTTTGCATCAAGGAAAATTATCAGTAAAACAAGTAAAGCCTTGGCTAAGCTTTTTGACAGGGAGCATGAATATGTCATGTTTACACTTAAGCCAGAACATTTCGGGTGCATATAAAGTTTTCACTAGATATGTATTATTCTGTAGGATTTCATCCCTGGTTGAGCCAAAGTGTTCGATTAAAGTATACGTGATTATTGTAAAGCACCTCAGTGCTTGTTTTGAAATACTTTAGTCCAGCTTTAAATATGTGGTTTTCTCTCAGCAAAAACTGAACTTTCCTGCGCAGAGGAGCAAGTCCAATGTCAGGCAGTCTCGTTGAATCCAGTTTTTTGTGGCTTCTCTGTAACCTAAGCCTCAGAAATCCTGGGACTTCACTAGAAGCAAGTACTTGATCGGTAGGTATCAAAGACAAGAACAAAACACACCATTTTTCCTCACAAGCTCAAAAAACATGAGACATTTGGAAGACATATGCATCTGATGCTTCCTAAATTAATTCATGTTTTTCCAAGATTTGCCTTGTAGAAAAATTAGAAAATCACCTTCACTCCTCCCTCCTTTCTCTCTCTTTCTCCAGGCTGCTTTAATTCTGTATAAGAATGAAAACCAAACGGCCAGGAATTCATGTTATATCTAAGTTCTGCAAAGTGAAAAAAAAAAAAAAAAGGGATTTTGGCCCAGTTTGAGTTACTTTTATATCTTTTTAGGAATCTTATACTTAATATAGATATTTAGCATAAGGGTTCCCAGCTGCAGATTGTCTGTAGTTGGAAGTGTGCTAAAAAGACAGCACAGGTCCACAAGTACAAAGTACAATGAACTACACTTTTATCTTATTCTTCCAGCACAAAAAGGACTTCAAAGTGGATACAATTTCTGTTTATTTCTGTGTCTTTTTTCTGCTTCTACAATAGGAAACAATGTCCAAATGAAAAGCAAAGGTTGGTATCTGCAAAAGTATATTTAGGGACTTAACACCATGTGCAAGCAGCTGATTAAACTGTGAGAAGTCATTAAATATTTTAAGCACTTCTCCGTTGGCAGTTAACAGGAATTAGGTACCTTATTTCTTTAAGTCCCTTTTTAATGTAACAAGGTGCCTTTCTTTAGGTGCCTAAAGTCTTCTGAAAATCTACTTCTGTCAAGTTTAGTGTTTCAGGTCAGATGTAAAGAAAATGGAATTGACAGGAACTGCAGGTCACACACACACTGACAAGCTATGAAAAATTAAGATTGCTGACAGGAGTCTGCAACACTCATTCAGTATGGTGAGAACATCAAATTGCATTTCAGTATAACCAAGCAAAATACCATTTACATGGGAAAAACTACCCTGAAAAAGATCTGAGAATTCTGTGGAAGGCTCAACAGAACATGACTTTCCACCTTAGAATGCTTTGGCCAACAGAGCAAATGCAAATACTTTGTTTAGGAAAAGAAGACGCTGAATGAAAGTGGAGGGATTATGTTGCATTTGCATTTGGCACTGGTCATACAAGTCTTGGAGTCTCTGCCAGATTCAGGTGCTATACATCTTTAAAATTGCTGAGAGTCTGGGCAAGCTTAAGTAAGAGCCACAGGAATGATGAAAAAGATTACTAAAAGCCCCTTTAACTTGTGAGAATGCTGCAGTGTTAGTGTCCTTGCGTGCAGTGAATTCCTTTGCAGGTTCCTTTATCCCTTGATGCCAGACTCAATAGCTACTAAATTTAGGGACTCTGTAGGCAGAGATATTCCCAAGACAATGACAGCACTGGGGACACCAAGGCATTAAGTTGATAGGGAATGAAGAGACAAAGGTGCCACCTGAGATAATTACCAAGAAACAACATTGTCCAGGCATTCCCGGACAATAGGGAAGTCACATTTGGATTCTCGCTGAAGGGGTGGGGGGAGAGAAGAATGACTAGATACACATTTGTTTGTTTCAAAGGATATAATACCAATTAAATTAAATTGTTAATTACTTCACAGTCACATTGTATAAGCAATGCTGTATCTATAGGTGGCTCAAATGTAGAATTGGAAGTCTCCTGAACACTGTAGCTGTTTGGGTTTAGATTGGATCTTCCTATCTGAATTTTGCTTGGATAGCAGCTCAATTGATAAATGAGTGATTATCAGGTTTTTGGTGACTGAACCCAGTGTATTTTGGTAGAAGAGGAAGGAAAGAAAGCCCAGGTGCCCTGCTGTTTAAATCCTAATATTACAGTACTGCCTCTTTTGCTGTGGAGTTTGTTCTAGTAAAAGCTCACTCTGACTTTTTAGAAGACTGAAGATTCTTACTCCCTCTGGCAGTTTTAGAAATACCACCTTGTATTAATAATCTCTAATGAGGGAAGTTTAATATTACTAAATAACTGTTTGGGGAATACATTCCCCTTCAAGTGAAGAGTTCTTTGTATGTCTATTACCTGCATAGTGGAAAAACATTATGTCCTTTTTTTTGAGAAAACATAGCATCAGCAAATAAATCCACAATATCCTGGTAAATATTTTTAAAGAGGACCCCAAAACAGACCAGAGCACAAAGATAGCTTTACCAAGAGCTCCCACTAAGATTAAATACATATATAAACATATGTATATATCTCCCAAGACAAAGTACACAGTTTCATATAATCTGCTAAAGAGAAAAGTAAATATTTTGCAACCACAAATGAAGTCAAAGCATAACATTGTGGTGAGACTTAAGAGGAGTTAACAGACCAAAATGTCTCATTATTTCACAAATTATAGCAGCATGAAGAAATACTCCTTTAGTTTCAGGATACTTAGCTCTGTTTCATGAAATAAAAATCTGTGGTTAAAACAAAGCCCTGTTTCAAGTCAAGCTCCGGAAGCTTCAGTTGGTGTGATAGGTGGGTGGACTGCAGCGTGAGTGACACCGAGTCTGTACTTCAGGTATAAGAAACATGTTTCTTTCCACACTCGCTGGCCCACTGACAAAGCTTCCTCCATAACAGAACCTTATGCCCAAATGAAGGAGCCAGGATTTCGCAGGCTAGGTGATACAGTTGGTTTAGGTTCCTGTTGCTAACGATATGGATTAAAACATTAAGGATAAAATTTGATGGCCTTGACCTGGTTTGTAGTGGATGCCAGGAGCCAAGTTCTGCCCTCAGTTACACCCTGTAGCTCCCCTGAAGTCCGTATTGGTGCCAAATGTAACTGAGGGAAGAATTCAGCTGTTCAAATATGCCCATGGTTACCAAGCCAACTGGCAGCAATTGCAAGGGAATAATAGGAGTGTTGAGGGCAAGAACTGAGGAGCCTTCGCAGGGCGGGCTGGAGATCTGCACACTGCTTGTCTACAGACTGTCTGGCCTCCTGAAGGCAAAGCTATTAGTTTTTCCTACTTGCTCAAATGTACTGGATACAAAAAAAGCCTTTCACCGGTGAGCTCTGATAAATGCCCGCCATGTGGGGCTCCTGCAATCTCTTAGTGCATTCTATCAGCCGCCTTTTGTTGTGCCAAACCTAACCTTCCAGTTTCAATGGGCAGGGACCAGATCTGAACACAATTCAAATTTCTAAAACGGTGAACCATTATTGTTATTATTGGAGAATAGCTTAGTAGCTTCCAGGCTACTTATGACACAGACAAACCCAGCATCTTGTGGCATAGCTATTACTTATTTAGTGCTTCATATTGCTCAAATAGGGAATAGGCTTCGTGACTCGTACAGTGACTCCCATCTGAAGGAACAAGAGATTATTTTGGTTTCACAGATGAGCAATCAAGATCTTTAAGTATTTTTCTGAAGTCACATTGGAAGAAAGGAGCTAAGACCCTGACATCCTTAGTTGTAGTGCCCTCCTATGTTAGTTGATAAATCCCTGACCACCTAGTACTACAATAGTTGTTTGTAGGCTTGGTGAAGTCCTGGAACTTTAATTTTTGAGTGTAGAAGACTTCTTGACACTGAGTAACCTTGAGTTCTGGTTTTAAAATGGAAAACAAAGCATAGCAATCGTTATGGGACAAGTGTATTCTTTGAACTCCTGCTTATATAGCTGTATGCTAGTTGAAAAGTGTAATCTTCACCAGAACAGATTAAAATCCCCTGGAAGTCATTTCTATTCAGTTCCATGGACAGAAAACAATAAAGATGTAATGAAAAATCAGATGGACTGAGCTAAGAGGGTCCAACTGTTGCAGGCAGGGAGGAAGTCACTGGGTGAGTAGGGAAAGGGAAAAAAATATCTTTCAAACTATAGAATATATAAACCCTCCCCAACATCAAGAATGATGTCCTTGACAAATATTGTGGCAAGAAATTCCCTGTCTTACAAGGACACCATAAAACGAAACTGCTGCCATGACACTTACGTGTACTATTTCATACACACCTAACAGAAGAAAAGTAAGGAAAGGAATATGGAGGGATACTGCCCACAGCGTCAGTGGGACCTACACTGGTGCTGAGTTTCTGTTGTAGAAGTACTGCTTTATTGCAATCCTCTACTTCCTCTGTTTCCATAAAGTTGGAGTTTGACTTGCTAATTTTTCACTCGTTTAGGCAGCACTGAATACATTCTGAGCCTCAATCAAATCTAATACTGTTGTTTTCTGAAATAGAGACAATGACACCAATAATTCTTTTATCATGTATGTTTTACATGTGGAAACATCAGACTCCTACCAAGCCAAACTGCATCAGAGAAGCTACTTCTAATTTTGATGCTTATGTTGTTTTGATTGATGATCACTTTGTTTTGAAAAGCTCTTTAGACCGGCAAATTATTAAAAAGAATTGGATGGAATATCCACATCTGGAACAAGTTTGAATTAATTAATCAGAACTTCAGCTGAAATAAATGTTTCTTGGTCCATTTCAATAAGTAGAAGTGTTCTGATTTGTGCTGGTTCACTCTTTCCCATCTCTTGCATTACACACACATTATCATTTGAAAAGGTCTTAAATACAGTAAATCAAACAGGCAAATACAGGAATAAATACACAGTGAGACATTATATCCTTCTTAAGGCACTTTTGTTCTATGAATTCTATAACTACAAAATTCATAATCACTGTAATCATTTCTTTAATGCTAAGCATGCAGATCCTTCCATTTTCTCCAGGGATAATTCAGAGCAACTCTTTCCTGCAAGAACAGATTTCTTCTACCTCCTAGTTTATTGTAAAGTCTGTAGCTCCTGACAATTACTGCAATTACACAAGAGTTTGCACTTGTATGGGATTGTGCAATCTAAAAGATATCAAAGGGACGCTGCATGCAATATACAAAGACTAAACTCATACTTCTAGCCATTTCTAGAGGAAAACATTAAAGCATTTCTCTACAAGAAACTATATAGTTGACTATTTAGAATGTGAAGCAAGAAACTATCCAACTGTTCAAATCTGAAGGGAGTGTGAAGTGTGAAAAATGTAAATTGCATAAGTAAGAACTGACCCATTGGATTCATAAATCAGTTTTGCTTATCTAAAGCACTTTCTTTCCAATGGTAAGGAACTGAAAATGCTTCGAAAGAGAAAGGTTGATACATGCGATGTCTCAAACTTTGCCTGTTGTAGAGCAACACCCAAAGGTACTCGGGCAGATAGACAAGGTACTCAAGCTGTGAAATGAGGCTATTCAAACGATACTTAAAGATCCTATACCTTCAAATGGATGGATGTCGTTCATTGAATCACTCCTTGTTGAAGAAACTGCTTTTTTCCAGTTATATTCTCTTTTTCTCTCAAGTTCTATCTTCAATTATCTTTTCCAATTTTCATTGAAATACAAAATATCTTTTAATTAAAAAAAAAGGAAATAAAGAGTACTGTTACAATTCCTTTTTAAAAAAAAAAAAAATATTTTTTTCCCACAAACACTGGGAATTGAAGGAAAATACCTTATTTAAAAGCAAGGAAACAGCCCATTCCTTTCTCACTGTCTTGGAAAAATGGAGGCAATCAAAATGAGAATTGCCAGTTTAAACATGATACTCCCCACAATAATGCATGAAAAGGACCAGTCTCAGGTAGCTAATATTGTCAGAATTACATGGGAGCTGGAGGAGGTAGTGCTGATTTACACCAGCTGTAGGATTGACTCAAAGACTATAACATTGTTCTTTTGGTTTCTTTGATTTTGTTCTTTTGTTCTGTGGGGTTTTAACCTCTCTGGCTGCCTCAGTGCTCAGAAGGATGGTATTCAGTGCTGAACAGCCCACAGTTTTATGGTTCTCTATGCCTGTTATTGTACAGAGGCTAGGAGTCCATAGAAATTATTTACAATGTCAAGGGATGGAGAGGGAGAATTAATTTTTTCTTAGTGTCGGTTTTTATCTATGCCATAGGGAATTAACATAATGTAAAGATCAGGTCACTCATAGAAGTGTTTTTTTTTTTTTTCTGCAGAAGCAACATTCCTAGGCATAAAAAACCCAAACAAAGCTCTGCTCTTAAACTCAGCACAGATTCAAAGACAACTGAACAGCTTTTCTGTGACCACTGAGTATGTCATTATTTCACCTTCCTTTTGTAGAGTTGGCTGAGAAACATGAAAATGAATACTCCCACACTACCACTGTAACAGAAGGTGCATCCATGTAATCTGTGTACAGAAAACATTGTGCCCATGGCTCTTATGCCTCCTGACAGCCTGGATATATGTTACCTTTAGAAGCTTCTGTACTCATAAAAAGAACATGTGACAACGTAACATGGAGATGGAAACCGTGTTGGGGATATGCTATACTGGTTTACCTCCTGCACTCTCTCCGGGGAGGAGAATATCAGAGGTTCAGAGGAGAGTCAGGCTGATCTGAAGAGCAGTTGGAAGATGGGCAAGGACATAACCCATCAGCATAGCCCTCTAAGCACATGCCCTGAAATTCTAATGGTGTGTGGCTGTATCTTTATGTATCTACATTTTAAGTCATTTAATCATCATCCTGGAGTGGCTTAGGATTTCATAAATACAGACATTCTTCGATTGAAACAGTTTTAAAGGTTGATTGAAAACATCCTTTTCTACCAATGAAAGCATACGCATAGGATACTTTAATCAAATAAGGAAGGCGTTATTTTCCTTGAAATCACTGATTTTAAAGAAACCAGATTTTAATCACTGACAAATCCAGAAGAATAAAAAACTCCAAAGAATGGAAATTTGTACTGTAATCATGCTGAATATGATAGAACTACTAATCGTAAAGAAGGCAGTGCACATACTAACCGTGGTAAAGTCTAACAATGGGAATCAGCCGCTGTGAGAAAGCCAGTGCTGCAAGTACAGTAAAAATTGAGTAGAAATCAGTTTCCCATGCAAAATACCATCCTGGCAGATACAGCTCAGGAAATATTTTAAATATGCAGACTGCTCTCGAGAGTTCTGATCTGCTGAGAGAGAAATTCATTACCCCACAGATAATACATCCATATATTCTGCAGTGTGGATGGTTAACTTTAAAGTATGCCATTGATTCCAGTGCATTTAGCTGGTTAACAGGAAGAAGATAAAACATTTCTGACAAATGTTAGCAATTTTCTGATTGATGAGTTTACTTACAGTGATGGTGAGTTTACTGAGTTGCTGCTGGATTTTTTCTACAAAGGACACCTTGCTATGCTTCATTCATGGAGAACATCTGAAATGAATAACAAGGAACGGACGGAATTTTCAAGAGAAAAAGAAAATAATAAAATGCCCACCATAAAAGCTAATTCTGTATAAATAATCTCAATCAGGAAAACCTTTACCCCTGAGAGAATCCAAGGCTGCCTTTTTAGTAGCTCTTTCCCTTGTGACAAGAGCAAACTTTCCCATGCCACAAATCATTCTCGTCTATCATTTTGATATAATCTGAAAGAAAGGCATCCTGTCATTGTAATGTGTCCCATTTTTTTCAGGCTCAGATAGGGATATATTTGCAGAGTTAGTTGACAGGACCTACTGAGTTTTGAACCATCAATTATGATGTTTCTGGATGTTTATTATAATTTAGATGAGCAATTTCATTTTTTTCTAGTTAAGTACTTGCTTCATTGTCTTCTCAAGCTTAAACTATTTCTGCTCAAGCCTTTTGGACCAACTTTTCCAGTTGTTATTGCATTGCCTAATTTATATGATATCATTCTCATTGAAGAAGAAAGATGTTGGCTTTTGCAAAGAGGATGCAGTAAAATGTCCCATAGATCAGTATAGCAGTGTTGTTTATTCAGAAATTGAAGATTTGGTTTTCTGTTTCTGTGATGGAATGGCCTTTCCTTTAATCTTGCAAAGTAGTCTGCCTCAGTCTCCTCTGAAAGCTGACTTTGACTAAGCCTGGTTGTGAAGAAGGCTGTTTCTTACATGCTTCTCTTTGTGTATCATACCTATCATTAAGGTCACATAACAAAAGCAATTCCAGATCTGTCATTAACAGCTTTCAGAATTGCTACTTCTTTTACATGGTTTCTTACTCTGTTGCTGTGGTTGCAACAGAAGGAAATTGTTGACTTGAAAACAATATTCTTCTATTAATGCATATCAAGCCTGGTTTGATCATAACGTAGGAAAAGCAAATAGTTTTTCTTCAGTAGGAAATAACTACATTTGCATTGGTTTTGGGCTATGTACACTGCAAAGAGAATAAGCAGCTAATGGGCAGGTTTCTAGATGCTTTTTTCACTCTTTGGTAGCCTGAGGGGAGATGTATTATTTGCTGAGCCAGGAGATTTGTATGTATGCCTGGTTTGAGTTATTGACTGCGTGGGTTTGCACTGCACAAGGAATTCCAGTAATAAAAAGCTCATTCCCAGCCTATGTTGCTGGTCATCCATCTTAGGCATATGATAGAAGATGGAACTGATATGAACCTAGAAACTGGGAAGCATTGTCTCAGAAGAGCCTGAATGATGACTTGAATGTACATAAAGATGGGAGAGGGACCAGAATAAGGAAGAAGCAACCAAGCTTGCAGGCCTTTGGTTAGCTAGGTCTTCATAGATGCAGCTATAGCCTATGATGGAAAAACAGAGAGGGAGTGACTAGCTCTGAGAATCATTGTAGCAGTGAGAATGATTTGGAGGCTGAATGGTTAAGCCATATCTTTGGCTTTTGGGTAGGCAAAAGACTAAAGGATGCCCCAAAGAGTAGGCATATTCCCATTCCACTTTGGAATTGATTCTGGGTTGTTCTTGCACTCAGCAGTGCAAAACGACAACATTCCGCTGTTTCTGAAGTTTTATAAAGGTTATAAAATGTTAGTCCAATGCAGGGCAAAAGGAAATGAACATCTGATCTGTAATCTGCTTCTTATAACACCAGAGGGCTGTTGCAGATCTCACCAGCACTCTTATTTGGGGTTTTTATTAAATTCAAGGAACAAATGTTACAAATTTGACTTGGATCTTACTGGTTTAGCATTCCATTGACTATAGGATGAACTTGGACTGAAGTGTGTTTCACTAGATGTTATTGTAGGGTTCTTGTACATTGCAGGGTAGAAGTGGCTAGAAATAGAAAAGGATTCTCTTTGAACTATCACAAAGGAATCAAAGTGGGCTACGTGCTCTCCTAGAAATCACTCTGAAATATTACTCCTGCTTTAGTTGCAAGCTGTGTAATTCTATTAACTGGAAAAGAATGACTTCTTATAATATACTTTTGGCAAATGGAGAGATGAAGACAGCTGCCTAAATTATGTAAAATTGATTATACTAAGAGGCTGTCACAAATTCTTTTGAAAACATGAATGGCTGCACTTGGCAGCAGCTGCAGTGACATTTCATCTTTTGTCAGTAGAAGAAAGCAATTTTACAATAGCATGTTTTGATATGGTATAGAGTATTTTAGCCTACATAATCTCTGTGGCATAAACCATGAAGATACCGTTCAGGTCCTTCAGTAAAAGGGAAGTATAGATAAGAACTTA
Organism: Psilopsiagon aurifrons; assembly: GCA_025447955.1. Taxonomy (NCBI): domain Eukaryota; kingdom Metazoa; phylum Chordata; class Aves; order Psittaciformes; family Psittacidae; genus Psilopsiagon; species Psilopsiagon aurifrons. The sequence continues at coordinate 23,258 of JAOEHY010036603.1, read as the reverse complement.
CAGGTTTGACCTAAAAGGAGAAGTTGAGAATGTCATTGACTTCATTTTTATTTTGAGCCACATTTGAAAAATACACCTTTGAATCCTTTAAAAACTTTATATTTCAATTTAAACTGTAATTTTACCTTTAGGGCTTAATCAGATGCCTTCTAAAAGAGATAGAAGACTGTTAAAGATGTTAGTGGGTATTGAATGAAGCTCACACTTACTGCTTACAGTCAGTTTATTCATCTTGCTGTGGAATATGCTATAAAAAAAGAATATAGCTGAGGAACTTTTTCCAATACTGCCCAATCTGAGTGAATAATTATTCTAACCTTTCCAGTTCCTGAGCAGCATCTCTATTTGGAGAAATAATAATGAGTTTTAAATGAGAGAAATGCAGAACAGATTTTGCATGAGTCTTCTCCCACAAGTATTTTAACTCTGCAGTGTTCATGCCAGTTGTAAGCCATACTTGAAATTCTCTTTACATGTTTTGAAGTGCTGGCCTAAATTTCAAATCGAGTCTCATGGACTCTGATAAGTTTCGAAATGTTTCTGCACAAATGGGTTTTTTTAAGTTTCTGCTTCTCTACCACTGCACCAGTACCAACTATAGCTGTCAATAAACATGAGATACTCAGTGTTGACAGCTGAAGTTATTTTAGTCACATACTATCTTACAGAGCTTAGAGCTTGAATAGTTAAAATGTGTTTTTCCTTTGGCAGCCTTTTTTTTTGTGGTTCAGCATCATTTCCCTCCAAGTGTCTTATCAGCATCCAGAAGTTGGTCTCATAAACCAAACCAGCAGAACTTTAATTCTATTCTTTTCATTATGAGTCAAGGGTCTAAATTTTGACCAAGAAATTGCCTTAGTCTCGAATGTTGACAAATTTTTACCATATGATCTCAGAAAAACCATGATGGGAAACCATGTGTAGGCCACCTGAGAGCTCTGGGGTTTCATTTAATAGAGGGAAAGACAGCGAATCCTGGCTAAGGCTTGAAGATAACAGCCTTCAGCTTTTCAGCACGGTTTCTGCCCTGCCTCTTGTCTGCTTTTGGAGCTTGTTCATTTTTACGGTCTTAATAGAGGGCAGATCACGGGGCCAGACCAAAAGTCACCATGTCACTCAACTGTATCCTAAGCTTCTCAGATCAACTGATGGGAAATGTAATCTTTTTATCTAATGCTCCCACGTGCCATGTTAAAATATTACATCTCAGCTGTACGTCGGAGGCTGAGGCTACTGCATAGCACTAGATGGCAGTAACATCACTTTCCAGTGAAATCATCGGCTCCTTGTGTCATTGGTCGTCTGGATTAGGGAATATAAACTAAGTGCAAAATAGAAACACATTTCTTTGCTGAGTTTGTTTGGTCTAGAGTCTGAAGTTGATCTAAGCTGACCACAAAGGCCATTTCTCATGAGCGCACAGCACACTCCCCTGCAAGGGCCAACTAATTAAACTGTATGTGTTTGCCAAGAGAATAGTCAGTTCAGACACCAGCAAAATCAAAAAGCTTTATGCATTATTGCATTTAGCTGAATCTGCCATCATGAAATTGCATTGAAGATGAGATAAATTTGATGAATGTCAATGGCAGAATGTACAAAAATGCAGTTTCAGTTAGTCTTGACTGGAGATTTGTCTTATCAGGTGTAAATCGACATAACTGTAAAAGAGCCTCTGTTCTTATTGTCCAAACAGATGTGAAACAGCCTGTGAACTGTTAACCACTTGCACGTGTTCACTGCAGAAGCTTCTGTTATTAATGCACTGATATTGAGATGATAGATGTGTTCACCTTAAAGATGCAGGGCTATCATTTAAGGAATATCAAAGATGGATTTTTGCCTCTTGCTTTCATCCAAACACTTCTTGATTGTGGACCAAACAGAATTCTTTGCTGAGGCAAAGTTTTGACTAATAAATGTTTGTGTGAGTGAACTTGGATGAAGAAACCTGAGTGAAGCTTCACCCAAAGGAGGGTTGTAGAGTTGACCATATGCTGGTTTTTTCATGATAAAGACAAAGAATCTTGCAGAGTTTTGTAATGACTGATCCAGAAAACTTGGGTTACATTTCTTGTTCTGCTGTTGATGGAGTGCATCACTTTTTCTTGTGTTCTGTCTTTAAAATGGAAATAATGATATTTAACTGTTTATGAAAGCACATAAAGATAAATTAATGAAAGCAGGCTTTAGTAGCAATTATTACTGACTATTATGACATATTCTCTCATTTCATTTCAGCCATAATAAGGACTCCTTCCTCTTCTCTGCACTTCATGACTTCAGGCAGAATCAATATTTTATGAACAGAACCAGTAAGTCGCTTTAATTACACTAGTTCCTTCTCTTCCTCTGACTTTTCACAAACTGGGTCCTTACAGTGTATCTCTTTAGAGGCAAACCCTTATAAATTTCTGCCATTATCTACATGGTGACACAGAATGTTCTTTTGACATATAATTTGTAAGAGTGAGTGAATAATCTCAATATTTTTGAGAGAGAATAATCCAGATCCTTCCAGATCCTATTCTCCTCAAATTAAAAGGTCAGTGGCAGAATCCATCTCTTGAGCCAACATTTATTTATGCATGAGAAAAGGTTTCACTCTGAGATATTGGTAATATTAAACCTCAGTAAGTGTCAGTGAGAAACTGCAAACTGTAAGAAACGTCTGTGAATGGTATTTTGGACAATGATTAAAATCCTTCTGGGTTTATTTATAAGATGCTTTTTATATTATAAAAGCTAAGTGAAGTATCTGTACTCTGATCTTCCTGCTCAGGTTGGTTGGTATTTTACTCGATGAGAAAAGTTGTGACATTAAGATTACTTACTGTGGAATGCATTTATTACCTTCTATGATTTGAAAACACCATCATAATGGTGCAGCTCAAACAGCCTATGGAATGAAGCTAAGTCAGATTTTTCCCACTATTCTAAGGTTTTTTGTTTCTTTGGAGTGATCTCACTAAAGGAGAGGTTAGTTCAGGCCAGCACCTCAGTTTAAAAACAGGTTTGCGGAAAGAAGAGTTTGGAAGAGTTGGAGAGTAGTAAGAGGGCAATTTTCTATGCCAAGATACGACAATATGCAACAGAGCAGTCTTTGCCTAAAGCAGACATTGCTCTACATTGCAGATTTTTATAATGTCTTTCTATTTCTTAGATAGAAAAAGAACTTGGGGACTTGTGCTGTAAAGTTTAAGGCTCAGAAAAACTTTTCATTGGGTTTTAAAGCTTTAGGTTTTTTGTTAAACAGTTAGCTAAATAAGCTACATTAGAATGATTGAATGGCAGTGTATTGTTTGGCTTACAACAGCTATAATTTTGAATGAATCTTTATTATTTCTCCTTCCAATTTGCAAATTGTTTTTTATAGATCTAATGAAACATATTCCATGCCTTTCACACAGAATATTGATCAGACAAAGCTCAGTTTTGTGCAATTTCTGTGCTCAAAGAATATCATAAAATGGTCTTTCCCCCAGGAAGACAAAACTCATTAATCCCTTTTCCAAAACACAAAATAGCACAGTGGTGTTCATCCCTCTGGTTAGTTCACTGTCAGCTGCGTGCAGCATGAGTGATCTGGTGATGTCGCTGAAATGTTTGTCCCGTCTCCAGAGCTGAGAGGTATGGCTGCCTGCAATTAGTATCTGTCAGTTCCCAGGAGGTAGGAAATAGTATTTGAATCTATTTCCCTGGATGTGCTGAAGATCATATTCATACATTTACATAGCGTGAAGCCAGAGAGACATTATTTTGACTTTTGATTGTGTGTTGCTGCATTTACTGGTGGATATTTGAGTTAAATGAATCAAGTTAAATGAATCGTGGCAAGGGGCAGGAACTAGGTGATCCTTAAAGTCCCTTCCAACCCAAACCATTCTATGATTCTATGTTTACAAGCCAGTGGGGAGAAAAAGCACAGCCCAGTTCCAGTTCACTCTTTCTGTTGATTTAAAACAGAAACAGCAGTTACACAGACTAAATCTACTGCTGCATTTACTTCTTGTCCTTCTTTTTCTTTCATTATCTTTCTTCTCCTGCAGCAGTATTACTATGCATTCCTTAAAGAGGAATAAATGTCTCTTCCCAATATCTTTTACATCCTAATTTGGCTAACATCAGTAATGTGTTCCAATGGGGAATTTCAGAGTTCGTTGAAACCATCAATCTTCTGCACAGTAGTTAGACCCATTTAAAAGGTGGTTTAAAGAGAAGAACAAAAATATTAAGTGACCTTTACAGATTTGTCTCTATAAGTTCAGACACTTTGAAAGATTTCTGTCATTAGATGTCCACAACCTGAACAGATTTGCTTTGGGCCTTAATTTTAATAAAATACTTAAAATAAATAATTATCTTTTACAAATTCTTAGCTCACAATGAATTAGATGGAAAGTGAATGTACGTTATGATCTGCCTTTGTAAATGAAAGCAGTATCTGCCACTTGCAGATACAGTGTGGGGGTTTGTGCATTTTCTTCTTTTTGTTTAAAATGGTTCTCTTTGAACCTGCCTGAAGTTCAGCTCACACATGATAAGACTGCAAACCAGAGTGCTCAGCAGGGGGAGAAAACATTTCAGGACATCGCCTTCTGCAGCACTGCAGGGAAAAGTCAAGCTAACAGCTCATTTGTCACGCAGAACTTTTCAGGAAGGTTTGCTGTCACTGTGCACTATTTGTGGCAAGTTTCACAGCCATCGCTTTACAAAGCAAGAAGCAAACGCTAAATTCAGAGCTCGGTGATGCCACAGGCTGTGATTTTTGTGTTTTGCGGGAACCCTGTTTTATACACTCATCACCACCAGGTGTCACCAAAAAAACCCGGCAACTCCTAGCAGGTGCTGTTTAAACTCAGAAAATCACAGCACGTTTAAAAATACACTTTGCTCACGTTTGGAGAGTAATTTGCAGCCCTAACAGGTTGATTCGACACATATGTCCTGAGGAGAGTTTATCTGTAGATTCCTCCCCTTCACTCTCAGAGATTCTCTTCAGGAGGACATGATGACACATTTTTTGTAATCTCTGCTGCTCATATTGGAAAGTGATTTGAAAAATGTGACAAGGTTCTAAGGACTGTTCATTTCTCTGTGGGTTTGGCTTAGAAGAGTGCCTAATGTTAAAGCACTGTAAAGATTTGGTAAACATAAGCCTTGAAACAGAGAAAATGTAGGTTATCTACTAGAAAATGCACATCTCACTTGTGAGCATAGCAAAGACACTGGTGGGGAGACCCTGATGGGTGGCTGTTCTGTCACTTTTTCAGTAAAGGAAGAATGATGGAGTGAGAAGACATCAAAATGTATGGCTGAGTGGAGATATCAAGAGAGGAGAGATATCGAGAGATATCACAGATAAGCAGATACTGCTCCAGATTTTGGGATCTGCAAAGATTCAGATGTTAAATCACACCTAACAAGGAGAGAACAGCTACTGCAATAAAGAACTCTGTCAAATTTTTCATTTGCTTAAAGAAATACAAATTATTTGGTGAAATTGGAGAGGGGAGAAGAAATATTCTAATCTAGGCAGTTTTGTCTAATAATCCAAAAGATATTATCAGCTAGAAGTTTGAAAGACTAAATGACATTTCATCTATTGTGTTTTCATTAGCAGTTTATGAAAGTATGAAGCTGAGTGTGTTCTTATTCACATGGTGACCAGCAAAACTTCAGAGGATAAAAAGAATTCATTTCCTTTGTCACACTGGAAATGAACAAGAACTGAAAGAGACTGGGTGGGTAGAAGGCAAAGCAAAACTCTCACTGTCTTATGTAGGACTTCAACCTGTGTTTACAGTGGGCAATTGCAGAATGTTTAATATCTCTAAGAGCAAAGTTGAGAGCTCATTGTGATTTTTGGGAGACTTTAAACTTCCAGTCACCAAATCTTAGTATTCACTTGGTTTTGACGTATTTGCGGTCTTTGTGGTTATGAAGTCAGAGAACAAATTTCCTAAGACGCTTACTATCAGCGGACAGAAATCCATGTTTTGTGCCTGTGAGTTTGTGTAAGGAGGGTATTGACACAGTTCTGAAAATATTATGTTGAGCTTTCTGATTCATTGCACAACGGAACTGCAGGGTGACACTTCTGTGTCACACAAGAATGTACCTGTGTCTGTGTGAGTGGATTCTTTCATAGACCTGAGTGAGGGTCCTCCCAAGGATAGACTCAGAATTTGCTCAGTGTCTTCTTCCAGTAATGGCTACATCCTACTTCTTTCACTTCACAGCTGTACTTTAGCCTCTGGATAACGTGAATTAGCAAAACACTTCTAGTTTTTTCCAACCAAATTCCTCTTCTTTTAAATTTTCTGGTCTTTTTCCAACCCCGTGGGAAAAATCAGGAAAGTATCAGGAAAAAGGAAACCAAATGCTGATGTGACTTCTCAGATAAACAACAACAACAAAAAAAAGATAGTGTGTCCACATTGCTTCTATGTCCCAAACCCCTGGTGCTGGAGCCTGCCCAGAGTAGTGAGCAGCATGTGCCCAATGGTGCCCTTGTTTTTTAGGCTGTACATGTGGCCCTTTCCTAGTGCTTTGATATGCCTTCCTGGTTCTACTGTGTTTGGGTACCCAGTTTCCTGTAGTCTTTCCTCACTATGAAGCTCTATTTACTGCCCTTTTCCAGGTGCTGCTTTGCCCTCTTTTACTTCACAGGCATGCCTTTCTGTGCGTAGGCATTGCTGGTTTCCTTCCCCTTTGCCACATTTCAGAGTCAGTAACCCTGAGCTTGCAGCCTCTGCCAGTTGGTTCACCAGGCTGCGTGTACAAGGTCACTGCATGACAATGAGGCTGCCAGTTGAGCAATAGCATCCACTGGATCAGGACGCATTGGGTTTGTTTGTCAGCTTCCTCAAATAATCAGTATCTGCTGTCTGAAGTTCAATAACTAAAGATCTTCTTTCCTGTGCAGATGCTGTTAGCTCTCAATAGATCTGCTGAAGCCAAAGTTAGGATGATAATAAATACGTTTCTTTCTATGCTTTTGGTTTTCCAAACTGTGGCCTTCTAATACAAATAAAATAGTATTTGAAGTAATATGGCAGCCAGAGTTCCTTTACTTAGAGATTGATGGCTTACAGATGGGACTTATCATAATCATAAAGGCATTATCATAAATGATAAGGCATTATCATAAATGGCTTGGAGAGGTAAATGATTTTGTACCTGGACTGCGCTGCTTTATAAAGCAAACCTTCAACATAGGCAGAGTGATCCAAGTCAATGGGGAAAAGAGGCAGGATTATTCTCAGGGCTTTGCTGAGAAGGAAGTAATGCTCTGGATCGAAGCCAATCTTCAATTCTAAAACAGTGTCAGGGGGTTGACTTTCCACTGCTGCTTGTGCCATACAACTGGGAAAAAGCGAGGGATTTTTTGTTTCTGCCGTTTTAATACCTTGTCTCTGTTTTCTGCAGAGTATTAGCTGCTTTGCAGCAGTGGTACAGGCTGTTTACAGCTGAAAAATGTTCTGTTTCTTTCACAAAAGTAAAATACTGTTTTCCTTATTTTTCTGTGACAATTGAAGCACTGCCTCAGTTTTCCCCCCAACCTGAGGTTTATTTCCCGAGCTGCTATCCCTCTTTTTACATCTTTCTCTAGCTCCATTTTATTTTAATAATTCAAATTCAAGAATTGGAATGAAAATGATGGGGGAAAGCTTCACTATATTCTATTTGCATTTGAAATCAATCCAGTAGATTTCCAGTATCTTTTAAAGCTGAGTGAAAAATCTGTACTTATTACACTGCTTACTTACATACTTTTGCCACATTATAGACTTCATTCGTACTTGAAACAAATTGCTGTTTATGAGGCAATATAGGTGATGTGGACAAACCCACCATCGTGCTTGAGAAACAGTAACTGCCAGAGAGAAATCCAAAGTGAAACACTCAGTATTGTCCTTTTAACCCGCCTAAAAGCATGTGACATCAGAACAGCCTTCCACAGTATCTGCATTTCCTCTAATATCCCCAGTGATGCAGATGAGCTTTACAACCAAAAATAGCCTGCCCTATCCCAGTGCGCTGGTGCTTCATTCATTTGGTCTCTGCTGTGGAAGCTGCAGAAGGCATATTACTGATACTGCCACTTGAATTCAAAGGGAACCTTTCTTGTTTTCCTCCTTGTTTGCTACTGTAGGCAATGAACTTCTTACTCCAAAACAAAATGGTGTTTGAATTGGAGCTTCTGTGCAAGTCAGGGGTGGAGCAATGCAGATTATTTCTTTTAACCTTTAAAAGAAATATTAGGAGAAAACAGGAAACTTATCTAGGGGAGAATACTCTAACAGCATGGCATTTCCATTGGTGCAACACTGCTAAACTAATATGTTTTAAAAGCCAAAAGATAGTATTTACTGGGACTCTAGCAAACAGTTTTGCTCTTTGATGAGTTGGCCCAAGCCAAAAATGTCATGATTTCAAAATATGTCTCCGCTTAATGAAAAAAGAGACAAATGTACCTGAAGAAGTGCCCCAGTTTATTATAAAAGATAGTGCATATACTTTATCATGTCATTTTAAACACAAAACTATTATATTTTCAGAATGCTGCTTAATGATGACCAACATAATTTCATATTCAATACTGATTTCAGTCCAGTTTGTATTTTTCCCTTTAATTTTTCTCAGTTCAACATTTGCCACTTCAAAAGACATACTTCTTATTCCCACTTAAATCCAGATACATAGATCCACATACATATTTGGGGAATGAAAATGCATCCAAGATTTTTTATAATACAGCAAAATGCGCAAGCATTGAGAAGCATGAAAATAATAGGTGGGTAGAAGAAGATCCTTGAGAGTGATGTTTATGCTTTACTCTCCAGAGCAGGAAGCATGGCTAAGTTGGTAGCTCACTGGGCTAAGATGTCAGAAGGTCGGATCACACATTAGGATTTGGGCTCATCCCAAATGTTGACACAATATTGAAGGGGGAAGGGAAAGGGAAAGGCATGTGACAGTAAAGGACACTGTATTCACCGGTAAATATCCCTCACTGGACCATTTGGAGGGAAGTACATTATAGAATCAACACAGGAATTTCTTAATCTCTACTGCTAAGTATTGAATTAAGCTGGTCAGGAGCACCAGGTCTGGTGAACACTCTACTTACTAACATTAAATATCCTTTAATATTAATTTAATTTTAATTAAATATGAGTATACATCTGACAAAAAACGTCTCAGTAGCTTTCCTCTGAGTGTGCAGCACAGCTTCAGTTTGCTACTGCTGTCCCTTTCCAAAAGCAGTTACCATGTTTACACTTGATATTGTATTTATTATATGAAGCCTCACTAGCAAAGATTAAGAAAGACTACTTTAATTTAATTTAGTTTAAATTTCCCAGATTTCTCACCAACTCCTACTAATAATTTTAGTTAAAATACTAAACTAAAGCAATAATGCAAGCCTACAGAGGCATCCTGTTAAAAACGCATGAGTACCTGTTTCTAATACAGATATTGATTATAGGTTTTTCATATACTTGTGCATCTCAGTGTGTATCATAGGAATTTAGCTCATTCAAGTTAGTCTGTTAAATAACAGCATTTAGAAAGAAAATAATGCTTCCTTCTCAGAAGGATTCACACTGTAATCTCTTGGATTTATTATTATTAAAAGTCATATAATAATTCAATGTGGAAGGGACACAAAAGATCATCTCATCATCTGGTCCGGCCTGCAGCGCAATTCAGCGCCAGCTTTGAAGCTGGCTTTATTTTTAAGGTCACATAAATTGCCCAGGCCCTTATTCAGCTGAGCTTTGAGTATCTCCAAAACCGCAGATTCCATGTGTCTCACACCAACTTCTTTCATTGCTGATTAGCACTACTGCAAAAAACCACTTCCTTTATACTGTCATAAAATATTCAGCTATCTGCTGATCATAAAAATGATGAAGAACAAGATTAGTTCTCCACTCAAGTCACATGGTCACAATAAACTTACTAGCAAAGATATTCAGCATACAGGATTACTAGTCTGAAAGAGAAGATGAGTTAAACACGTTTGTGAAACGTACTTTATTAAAGGGAATGATTTACATCATGTGATGCCTATAATTGCATTTGGTGATCTGGCAGGCATTTCTAGGCCTCTCTTTGCTGAAAGACCTTAAAGGGCCCTCAGATTACTTGTTTATTCTTACTGTTTAACTTGTTTCAAAATGGATTTTAAGGTCCTTTCTCTAAACCATTGAAGTGCTGCCTGTCCCTGTAGTGAATTAATTGAGCTGATGATTCAGCGATAATGTTCTCAACTTCATGGTTCCTACAACCACACCTCAAATGTTATCAAGGGTCAGTTTATTTCCATGTTAAGACAAAAACTGAGTTGAAGGCAATGTACCCTTTCACGTACTCACCTCACATTTAGACAATAGACCCTTTCAGTGTCAAAGTAATTTCCTGCTGAAGAAATGTTCCTACTGTTTGTTTCTATTTGAATAGGTGAACAGCATCATATGAGCCTTGCACAGGGCAAGAGGGTTGGCCAGGCAATTTTGGCTTCTTATAGGATCATGCTCTCAACTCGAATGTACAAATCAATTATGTGATTTCCATGCTGAGAAAACAGATCAACTTTTAAAATGCACAGCAGCAGCCTGGTCTTAATAAAAACTGTTTCAACCCCATTCTTAAACCCTGTCTCCAAGTTTCAGCTGAATATGGAACATCCGCTTACAGCCAATTACAATTTCTATCATGCTTTGAAGATATGTATATGCACTGGGGATATTAAAAGCCAAACCCCTTACAACTCTAGGTGAAACAGGGGAAGACTGAAAACCTTTTAAGATATGCTTCAGCAGAAATGCAGTGATCCCTGTAACTGAACAGCAGGCATCTACTGAAAGTATGTACAGCACAGTCGTAATCCTTGGCCTTATGGAAGAAGAAGTGCTACAATCCCAAACTGGTCATTTCAGGAACACCACAGACTATTAAAATGATTTATTCTCAGGAATTTCTTTCATAGATGAGGAATAATAACAGAATTAAGCTTGGGCAAAAGCTGGCACTTCCAGTGTCACAAAGCCCATAATAGACCCTCTTTTGCTTCCAGCAATGAAATAGGCCTTAGAAAAATAGAAAAATCTGCATGAAATCCAGGGAGGACAAAGGCAAACTCAATTCTTAATGTTACAGGTACTTGTGCTTCAACTGCAGGCACAGCTTTCAGTTTAACTGCTTACACAGCTGGGGTGCAGGAAATTTTTCACAAGGCTAAAATTAATATTTATATTCAAGGCCCTTCAATGTAATTGCTTACGATGGCATGTTCCACTGAAGCACTTATTCACAGGATGCAGTTGTTCTTACTTTGGAAATGAAGGTTTCCAGTGGGGAGTTGTTCCAATTTAAAATGTTCCTATCTCACAGCAGGACCCCAGGCTACTTTTGTAATCCAGATTCCAGATGAGAATTACTTGTTTATGGTCAAGTTCTCAAAGATCAGGGAATGCTGAACTGAGAAAGGTGACATTCCCTTTGTGTGTGCATGTTTGTTCATTAGTAATGCGAGTTCATGCATTGACTGGAAGCTGCAGAGAAGAATTACTTGGATGCTTAAAAACCAGCTCTATTTACCTTGTTGGTCAGGATTCCTCCTAAATCTGCAATTGCAAGACAAGAGTGGTATGAGTATTCCAGCAATACTCATCATGCTATAGAGATTTATTCTTGTTACTGCTCCCCAAAAAGCATTTATCTTCCATACAGTCCATCCAGACTTCTAACTACTTACCTCATATCGGAAGCCTTCCTTTCTGGTTTTGCATTAAAGCTTTCAGTGCTTTTTAATCTTTAAGAGCTGAATGAAAACCAGCGTTCTGTCTGAAAGTCTAGTAGTTTCCTCTGAACAGAAGACTACAGTGAGGCACCAAATTTGGTTATGAAATATCTTCCTGTTTAGGGAAGGCAATCCATGCTCAGCGAGAGACTACTCTCATCTAAGTGAAATCTAAATACCATTAGACCCCATTTGAAAATGTCCTTTATACGTAGAAAATTAACAGAATGGAAACAAATGCTGGTAAGATGTATCTACTAGTGTGCATTCCTACCAGAAGCCTATCCCTCTATCTTCCCACATTTCTGTTCCACTAAATAATAAAAACAGCCAACAACCTGCTTGAGAAATAAAGTACCAACCAGATGTTTCCTGAGCAAAGACAAATTGTGTTTCCCTTTACACACCATCTTCTGAGAGGCAGCACTGCAGTGATTGCGTATCTGACATCATTCACTATGTTGACTTTGGGTTACTCAGAATCTTTCCTTTGCTTTACCTTCCAACTCAAATACAATAGTTTTACAGCAAGATCACATGGAAAGAATAGATCTGAATGACTAGAAAACAATGTGTAAGAATGGTTTATATTCACTTTGTTACAACATAACTCCTTATGGAGGTACTGTTTAATCAAATGTGTTTTGATTTCAGAAGTTGTGTGCAGCACATAAAACTGCCTGTGCATCAGTTCAATAAGGATACATGATCAGAGGTTGTGTATTCTATACTCTCTGTGTGGGGTCTGTAGGAAATCAGGTTTTCAGCAAGACTGACAATGGAGCCATTCACCCGCTTGAATGCTCAGCCTTATTCTTTCAGGCCACTGGAGAAAAATGTACAGTCTGTCTTGATGACAAACAACCGTAATGACAAAGATGTGATTGTGAATTTATGAATATAAAATGCTTTCTCTCCTGCTTGCATTTTATTATAAACAAAATTATGGATTGGTTGGGCAAAAAGGACGAAAAAAACCTATCCGTACCTGATTCACCTCTGCGCACATACTCAGCTTGCTAGGTACACAATTCTTGTAAACACTGAAACTGTGGTTTAAGGTAGGTTCACACTTAGATACAGGGTTTGTACTGCAGCACAGAGGTCAGTTTTGTTCAGAAGGAATTGGAAATCACTTAATTTGCATCGTTGCTCCAGGAAGAGGCATCCTCAGCTAGGCCCTGTCTTAAGCGCTGTTACATCAAGTCTAGAACAGTTTGTTTTGCTCTTCTATCTTCTTTCAGAACCATCTCCCCAGTCCCACCATTGCTGCTGGGCTTCAGAACATTAACTCGTATCCACATTGTGCTGTTTAAAAGCAACTGGGGTATTCTTTTGATTGCATATGACATTTGAATTCTTACAGACTTACCACATTGCTAAAACGCTTTCTGAAGGTATTTTTTGTTCTAACACTGCAAATAAAAATTGGAGAACTTAACGTACTCAGGTGAAGTACCATCGTATTCTTGGTAGGATGGAGATAATTCATTTGCAGTACACATAAAAATTTGGCTCCACCTCCAGCAAGCACACATGTGCAAAACAATAGGAAAACAATTATGCTTCGGAACTATTCTCTCTCCATGTCTGTTCTTTATCTGCTAGAGAAAAAAAAAATGTGACAGCTAAATTTAAAATGGATTAAAACTTGTCTAACACTGTAATATTGAATTCTGTAATGGTCTCTGAGCCAAAACCACTTGAAAAATGCCTAACCTGCTGGCAGCAAGCTCTTCAGAATACACAGAATCCTACTTAGTTATTCTTTCAAAAGCCTTTAAAAAGCAGTCCACGGTATCAGGCTGTCATTTGTGACCTGCCCAGTACGGCCACTCTTGAACATGAGAGAAGGAACAAGAACACTACATGGATGGAAAAATGGTTTATTAGAAATGAGTATGTACACAAAGAATAAAGGCAATCACTCCAAACAGTTTTTTAACAGGACAGAGCTACCCCAGTACAAGATTTGTTCAGTAGCAGGATTAAATTCAGTAACAACGCAGAACATGTTAAATCCCTGAGATTGAGGCCCTTTCATCTTTTATGCACTCCACCACCCCTCTGCCCCCTGCAAAGGTGCTGGAAATGTAATTTCCTGCTCTGTTGTGCTTTCAGTGGATCACCATCCAAAATTACAGTTCCATTCTTCACAGCAGCATGAAATTTCAAAATGCAAGCAAGGCCAAATTTCACATCAGGTTCAGACACAATCAGTTACAGGCATCCAGTTTAAAATTGCTTCCAGTCTCAAACTGGTACCCAAGCTGCTTTCCAGATAAGGTACTGACTCTGAAAATATAATTTGTTCCCATTAAATTAGATATGGAAGCCAGCTCCTCCTTTTTTCTAGCTGGACACAGCTAATGGGTTTTACTTTGCATATACGGGTATTGAGATGTGAATGCAAGGCTATAGGCACAAGTCCTTTCAGCTCTGGACTTAAAGCCACCATAAAGAAGCATCATAATGCAGAGCTACAGTTCCTGATGTAGATTTCTAGTAATTTACCTGCATGTCCTAGGCATTTTATAGGTTTATAGCACACAGTTTAAGAATTTAAAACTTGAGTAGCAAAAGTGTTTCCTCCTAAGCAATGCCAAGTTCCATTATCCATTTTCAGTAGGCAACCATCCTGCAAGGCCACGAAGGCAGATCCAGGCATAAGACATGTAGAGAACTTTCGGCCCTAGTTCAGATGTTTCTCCTTGCAAGATCATTGTCTCTTGTCCAAGGATGCAATATTTGAGACAACAGAACTCTTCTGGCTGGCACGTGACAATCAGCAGAAGCAAAGCATGAGGGACAAGGCTCAACTTATGTTCTTTCCAAAGGATGCAGCTGATGCTGCTGTTACCTTGTTAGTGGCTAGCTCTTCAGTTGGAGATAGAAACAAAGAGCTAATAAAATTCAAGGCATAAACCAACTACAATAAAATTCTTTCCAATACTAGAGGTAGATTTAATCCAGTGTAATATCTCATAGCCACTCCTGCAAGTGCAGAGCTCTAGGAATTAAGTAATTGAGATGAACTTTGCCCTACGTGCTCTTAGAATAATTATGGCAAGCTTTCTGTATATCCTTCAAGAAAGCAGGCACACCACTCTGTAAAGAGAAAAGTGGAAAGTCACTCTTGCATAATGGAGCCAAGAAAAACTATGAGCAGAATAAGAATTCCCCCTCTGTAAATAAAAGCCTTTAACTAATTCAAGACAATTTTAAGATGTGCTACAAGGCAGCAGACCATTCCTTTCATACTTCATGAACAGACTGAATTATTGAAGTTTCCTTGGGTTAAGGTTATTCGCATATGCTTTGGAAGATGGGTTTCCTGGTTTTGTTGCAGAAATGTAACTGTCTGCTTGACTAACCAAGGGAATTTGATAGGAATTTAAAAAACAAAACCAAAAATGAAGGCAACTGCAGTAAGAGCAGACAACAATAGCGATTCTCTAAAATGGGCCTCTGTTACACACGTCAATACATTCATTTCAGAAAGAAAATAATTCTACCCACCATGCAGAAGAAGGTATGACGCAGTGAATGCACCGTTTGAAACAGATTAGCCAATGTCAATTGTGCGGTCAGCCCTCACTTACCTTGGCAGCCCAGTTGACCAGCCACGATGGAATCATGCCACCAGGATTATCAAAATAGTACATATACACTAGAGAGGAGAGAGAAGTTACCAGAAAGTTATCCAGCCATAGCCCATTTCTCATAGCCCACAACAGAAGGTGCCGGTGTGCATGACTGAAGCACCAAGTCCAACAGTTCTGCTCTCATTTCTTCACAAAATAGTCAACTTATGCTGAAGTGGAACGTGAAATAAGCACAGCCATTCCAGGTAACCTCTGGGAAGATTGAGAGTGCCATAATATTAACTTAGACTACTGCAAACTATTTTAGGCAGCATGCCTTTTAATATAAGATTGTGTTTAAAGGACTGATCTCAGACAGGAGTCAAGCTCTAGGCAAACCCTTTAATCTATACATCTGTCAAACCTAACAATTAACTCATTGCTGAGTTCATGAGACTGCAGCTGGCATCAGACTCTATTCAACTGAACTGGAAGAGAAATGGGGGGCCAGAATGAAGTGATTCATTCTTAACTACCCAGCCCATTAAATAGAAGATTCTTAACAGAAGCACACTGCACTGGGCATTTCTAAAAGCTTCATTTTACAGTACTCCCAGTGCTCAGTACATCCACTTTACAGTACTTGGGTTTAGGTTGAAATGTCCAGTCTTCTTCTTTGTGCATCTTGCTAATACAGACATTCTTTGGTGACATGACCTGTGATCACACTTTCTTGCCCTCTTACCTTTAGATCCAGTCTTGCCATCACTTTCGATTGCCAGGCTTTGTTTGTAGTTTTTAACTCTGATAATACCGGGCTTCTCAGGACACTGAGGAACAGACACACTCCGAGCTAACACAACCCAGACCTTCCGCCCAGCAACATTCATCTCTCGACATTCACGGATATAGACATACTGTGTTCAAGTTGAGGAGGCATGTCAAAACAGTGTCAGTTTGATAAATGATGAATTGACAAGTGAATTTCATCATAAATACCAGCCCCTTCAAGTTATTTCTTATGCTTCTACAGGATTTAATCCAGTTATGTGAGCTTTGGTTGTGTGTGGGAAGAGGCACCCCACTCTCCTTCATGTTATACATATTCATGTCACACGATGACTGCAAGACCTTAGATGATGTGCAGCAGAGCAGCAGAATCAGTACACTGTTGGGATCTCTGGATGACCAAGTGACAAAGAGTGCAACAGAAAAAAAGCTTGAAAGGATACATCTCTGTTTGAGAGGGGGAAAGGGTACTTCACTTCCCAGTAGATTACGTTTTCACCATCGTAAGTTTTCTCATGGAGTTCTGTAGTTGAAAAAGGAAGATGATATTTTTACTTTCTACTGCAACAAGACCAAGAGCTGCTCAGATTTCTGACATGAACACATTTTACATGGCATCCTTATATCCAAATTGATAGGTACATAAAGTTGTAGCAGTAGGAGGCATTAAAGAGAGTTCTGCACCAGGGTCGTGCAGGAACCAAATATACAAAAGACAAGTGGCCTGGCTTTCTGCTGATATTGAATCAGTTGATTAAAAGACCCAAACAAACCACGAAACCAGAACAATCTGGGGGGGAGGCAAAGTCAAATTCCTTTCAGACAGACAGCTCATCCACAGCCTTTCCCTCTCAAAGCTTCTTCCTCATATGCCCATATTCTGCATAAGTCCGAGCCACAAGTACGGTATGCTTTTTCACAAACATGTCACTATCCTTGTAAATGATTCTGAGTTGACATGGAACTAAGACAAGCACTGCTTGTCATGTAAGAAGAGGTCTTACAGGAGGGACTAATGAAGTTTGGAAAAGCTATTAGGAATTTCACAGCAGTATATACAGGCAAGAGTGAACAAGAAGCTTGAGCAGTTTACAAGCCTTCATCACACCCTCAGTCTGCCTGGGAACTCAGTCAGAAGGCAACTGCATAGGAAAAGAGAAAGAAAATCTAAGAATAGTCCCTAAATCATGGCAGGGACTCAGCCAGACAGTAGTGTAAAAAAAGGAGAAGGAAACAGTTAAAACCAAACTACACAATAGAGTTTGAAAAGCTGGTTACTGTACGGCTCATTCCCTTGAGGCACTAACTGCCATTATCAGGGGAATGGACCTGATAAAGCCATGAGGCTGAGCCTGGTGAATTCCTGTCTGTCAGGGACTGGTCATTACATGGATGCATTATCGTGGGTGTGATCCAGGGAGGTGGTTCACATAAAAAGTCAGAGTGAGCTTTCCTCCTTTAGAGCAGATTTCTGCCTGAGGTACTGTGTATCCTGCAGATCTAACGCACCTGCACATCACTTTCAGGAGGGTTCTGTTGAAAATAAGGCTGAACAGACCGATATTCTCATTGCTAAGGAAGCAAGAGTGTCACTGATGGGAGATTCTTCCCCTATGTAAGATGTTCCGAACCAGGCTTCTGCTAGAGTGCCCTGCAAGTCAGCTGTCACCCACAAAAACAGCTCTTCTTCTCCAGGTTGGAGCATTATGCTATCCACCAGAGGTCAGTGAAGCATTGGTATATTAGCTTTATTTTCATTCCTAACTGCAGAGCTTTCTTTCCTTCAGGGGATAAAGACAATATTTTAAAGACCTCAATGCAACTGTTAACCACTAACACACCTACCTTTGTACCTTTGCAATCATGTTAAAAACACACAGTAGGTAAGTCATGTCCCATTTGTATCACTTTAGTCTGGCAATACTACTGGGCAGCTTCTGGCCAAAGCAGAATACAGCCTATTTTCATCAATAACCAGATTTCACTTAGCATTACTACAATCAATCAAGAGGCTGTTCTATTCATAATAGGCAGAGCTGCATTTGCTGCTTTAGCAGTCAGTTATTACCATTAAACTATTTTCCCATGATCTCAATCAGGACTCTTGAAATCAGGAGTAGCAAATTTCAGCATAGCTCTGGCCCAGACATTCTGGATCACATCACAGAAGGATATGCAACCTCAATCACTATTCCACAGTTTAGTCACATCTTTCCTGTTGAATTGGCACCTTTCACACTCAGAATATGGCCTCAGAATGTCCACATCTTCGGGACAGCCATAGCCAGGAGCCTGCTTCGAAAATAGCCAAGCTACTAACAGCAAGGCAGTAACAGTCTGGTACCAAAGTTTCTGAGGCCTCAGGCAAAGCGCTGGCAAGAACAGATTAAAGCACAACAATCTGAAGTACCTGTAGGAACCCTTTCTGTATCGGCTTCTAATCAGGTCTTCAGAAAGAGTTTTGCTGAACAGAACTAGAGGACAGAGATTAGTTCCTCTTATGCTGTGTGCAGAAGCAATTACCTTTTCAAATAAAAAGGCAGCTACATCTACTCTGGTCGCGTTTTTATTTCAATGAAAGACAGCAGTTCAGCAGAGAACTCTTTTTTGCACTGCCATTATTCATAGCTCTAAGAGCAACAAGGAATATAAACAGTAAAACAAAGAGCAAGGAGCAAGAAGGCTCTGAATCAAAGCGTTCCAGTTTTCCTCCCTAAATATGAAAGGAGAAAACCTGAGCTTGTATCATTAACGCTGAAAACAGTTGCTGGCACTGTTTCATTCCATGTACAGTTCTGAAGAATGGGGAGGCTGTATCAATTGTTAAGCTGAAAGAAAAGCATTAACATTACGTTTGTAACCTTCCAAGAGTTAACTTCTGTGAGACACTTGAGACACTGCACTTGAAGTACCAGCACAGGTACAAATTCACAGATGAACATACCATGGTCAGCAAGGATGTAAATGCCAGCTCTGCAACATTATCTAGTTTTTAGTTCCAGGGTGTAGCTTCCCCGAAGTGCTTCCTTTCCTTTCTTTAAGAAGTCATTGAGAAAAAAAGCAGTGTTTGTTTAAGAAGGATTCAGTTCTCCTAAATGCACTTGACGACTACTGAAGTAACTTAAGATAACAGTATTTTTACATCAGTATCATAGTATGATAATGTTGAATCCACTCCGGATGTTGTTGTTTCATTAATGGCAAAGTAACCTTTGCTGTAAGAAATCCATTGCCTATTTTGACAACACTAATGAAGAGACTTCTTCTTAAGCTTGACCAAGTACTGACATGAGTCAAATATGTGGTTCTGTACCAATACAGCCAAAGGCATCACCAGTAGTCATACCCCACAGAGCTGTCCTAGACTTAATAAGCACAACATTTAACAGCTCTTTTGTTTTCCTTAGTTCGGCAAAACATTCTGACCAAAACATTCTCATTGGCCTGAAATGATCTTAAGCACAGGCTTAACAGGGAAAGGCCTCCCATCTTTAAAATAAATGGATCATTGGCTGCCTACATCAGCTGAATCTTTGTCCTGCCACTGATGACTTAAGATGTTTTAACACCATATGGATACCCAGGTTCAACTCCTTTTTTCACAGACAACATTAAATAAACACAACTAAATTAGTTATTCCTTTCTCTGTAAAAGCACAAAGTCACCAACTTTTCTCTCAGTACATCCATTTCTAATTGAAAAAAGGGTCAAGAACAACCAGTGCTTTCAGGAAAAGACATTCCATCATGCATCAAACTGGTGGAAGTCAGAGGAATATTTTTCACAATGAGAACAATCAGCCATTGAGCTAATTCGCCTGGAAGTTGTGGATTCCCCAACACCTTTTAAGATTCAGGTGGACGGAGTGCTGGGCTATCTTGTCTAGTCTCTGCTTTTGACAAGGAAGTTTGGACCAGATGATCCTTGATCCAGCCTGGTGTTCTATGATTCTGTGATTGCACTGCTCCACTGCAATATGCAAAGATGAACAAGTGGTACCATCTCCATTGCTTCCCAGAACATCTACTAAAACTTAACTTAGGAATTACAACAACTAGAATATACAGGGTGCTCCAGCATGAAAAGTGATGCCAATCATATGCTTTAATCAACATGGAAAGAATTCATTCCAGAAAAAAAGGAGTATGGTGATGAATGTCAGTGTTTACCTGTGTATTTGCAGAGTGCAACCTTATCCCAAAAGATACTTCAGTCTGGCTCAAAGTCTCTGGATGCAGCAACTTTAAATACCTCTGAAGAAACTTCTGGTGGGAAGAGTCAACGTGGACATAAAGCTTGGATTTAAATGGCCTAGAGGAGCTTACCTTTAACATACTGATCCCACTGCTTTCTGAAATCTAAGTCCATATAGACATCCACACATAGCTTAGGGGAGCAGTCAGCAAGACCACCAAAGATTTTATATTCATAAAGTCCTGTTTGCTGTGGAAACAGAATGGGGAGAGGAAAAGTCACACAGGAAAGGGAAGCACTGCAGCAGGGAGAACAGGGAAGTTAGGTGGGGCGCATAGTACAAATCTGCCCAAGAGCTGTGAAAGAAGTGCTCAAAAAACAATGCAAGATGCAGCCTTTAACCTCTCGACTTTTTGATCCACACATGAAAGTGTAAATCCAGACAGGCTGACCTGCCCCGCACAATGGTTGTTCCTTCCCTTACACCAGCACCCTTTTACTTCATAAGTCATTCCAAAGGGAGCATGTTTCTTCACACATATTGCCACTATCCATCTCCAGTGGTCAGTGTAGAATAAATCCTGCCCACACCAAAGCTCACCAGAAGCATTAAATTCCTGTGGCAGTCTCCAGACCCTCTATAACATGCTTAAGAATCTCAGGTAACCTCCCAGGAGGTTATCAAGTACTGCACCATCTGGAATAAGCTTTCCAGCAAAGTAGGTGTGCTTATCCTTCAAGCTGTGATACAAGAATGCTTTACAATGTTCATGCTTACATACAATACACTATTATAGCTGCCTTCAACATTTATCAGCCACTTTCTTTCTGAAAGCTGTCTGCACTGAAGGGGTGGGGTGCAGGATATCTCCTACGTTAACACTTTTAATGTTACTCTCAACATATGGAAACTCCATCTGTGTCTATAGAGCATTTGTACTATTGTTGGTACCAGCTCAGGACTAAATTAAAACAAAGAATATTTTGAATACGCAGTGTAGGAGTCAAATTCAAGCTTTCTCAAGGGAAGGAAGGGACTATACAACATTCTGTCAGTGAATGGTTGATTTTTCTTCTTCCCCTCCCCTTCACAAATCAACCTCAGAAGATGAAGAACTGATGCACCGGAAGATAATAATTCTTTAGCTATTCATCTTTACTGTGGCTTCACTGAAGCATCAATCACAAGTTTCCAGCCTGAACTGGTCAGCACCTGTGCAGCCCCACACACTTACAATGTTTGTTAAAGGCATCCATGTTTATTTTCACAAGGAAAAATTCATTTTTAAAATATCACACCTGAAACTGAGCCAAGACCCAACCGCATATGCCTGAGCACAAAATCTGGGGCTTCAAAAATATTCTTGCTATTCTTTTCCTGGACTTTGATTATGGCTGCATCTTGAGAGCCAACAAACCAAGCTCACCAAAACCTTTCACTCTGCAGTTGACATGCAAAGCTTGCTGCTCATCAGCACACTCACCCATCCTTTGCATCCTTTGGCTTCCTCTCAATCCATCTGACAGAAGAAAGCCATGCAGCTGTTTTCTCATTTAAGCTATCACAACCTGCCTCAAAGACACAGAAGTGTCTGCTTTACTGAGGGCAGGCTACAATTCCACACTTTCAGAACAACAAGCTATTACATTATATTGCTTGTTCTAAAGCTTTCACATTCCACCCAAAAGCAGTTGGAAGTGCCTGGAATACTTTCAATTGAAGATTATCAAAAGAAAAACAAACAATATAGTTCTTCAAAGCACTTTCGTTATAGGTAAACACTGCATCAGCGGTTAAAATAAGAGCTGTAGCAGTGCCATTTATTGTGACATTATTCAGAAGTCACTAGAGAGTGCAAGCGTTGCACTATATATTGTGCTGTCTTAACATATGGGACTCTACCTCACATTCAAAGGTAGGCTCCTAATGTCAGTTCAGTCATTCTTACATCTGTAGCCTTCAAGTTCTTACACTGTTGCTCAAAGACAGATCAAGAAATTATGATGTTCTTCTCTCCCAATATGTGCCACTGCTAGACAAATCATGGCATACATCATTATATATGTTCTACTAAAAAAGGGAGGACTTTGACAACAGTACGAAATAGCAGACTGTGATTTGAGAAGTGCACAGTACACCTTATAGCAGGTAAAACAGACATTAAATAAACCCATCAATTTACAATAAGAAAGTTAAACCAAGAGTGGAACATTTCAGGTTTTCAATCAGGGGGCTGGAACACACCACGGAGCTGGAAAGCCAATAGCAAATACAACTGCTGCCTTCAGTTTCCCAGACTGCCACTGCTAGAGTGGGTCGCAGAGCGAAAACCCCGCTAGGCCGGGAGCGCCTTCCAGCAGGCTCGCCCCCAGGCACCGGCTGTTAACGAGTCTCAGGGGCGCACCGCCTGCCAGGGAGGAGCTCACAGCGGCGGAGCCGCTTCCTCATCAGCATTTAATAGCATTAGCCTGAAAGCCGCTTTCCGGGAGCCCCGAGAAACCGAGCCGAGGCCGGGGGCACCTGGACGGGTAACGGGCCTCAGCCGCCCTGTGCGGAGCCCGGCAGCTCTACCCGCTCGGCTGCCCCGAGCCCCCGCACCCCTCGCCCCGCTGCGCGCCGCGGGCGCTCCCCGAGGGACTCAGCGCCGGGCAGGCCGCACGCACGGCCGCCCCCTGCCCGCCCACCTCGTCGTGCAGCCGGTAGATCCTCACGCCCATGCTCACCACCAGGAGCTGCCAGGGCTCCCCCGCCGCCGGCGTCGCCTGGTCCAGCTCCCGGCAGGCGGCCCGAAACTGCTCCTCGGGGAAGCCCCGCAGCGCCGGCGCCTCCATTCTCCACGGCGGTGGCAGACGGCGGCGAGCTCGGGGCCAAGGG
>JAOEHY010036602.1:0-53169 GCA_025447955.1 Psilopsiagon aurifrons | reverse complement strand
CCAGGGGGCGGTGCGGGCCGCGGCCGCCCTGCCGGGAGGGGCAGCCCTCCGCCATCGGCAGCCCCGTGTGTCCGACATGGCGCCGGAGCCGCAGCTGAGCGCCGCCGAGCGCTACCGGCCCAACCGCTTCGTCTCGCTGCCGGCCGAGCTCGACCGCAGCACCTTCGATGTGTCGCCGGAGAGGCGCCGTGCTGAGGCCGAGCGCTTAGCTATCCGCGCCCGGCTCAAGCGGCAGTACCAGCTGCAGCTGAACAACCCCAACCCTGCGCCCATCATCGTGAGTGCAGCGCGGGGACAGGGAACCGCGGGGCTTTGTCCGCAGCCCCCGGTGGTCCCGGAGCGGGACCCCGGTGCCGTGCGGGCGGGGGGAGCCGCGCTGTCCGCCCCGTGACCTCGGTGTCCTTCCCGGCCTGGGCGTGCGGGTGAAGGGGCTGCGCGGAGGGGAGCAGGGGCCCTGAGGCCTCACTGTGCCGTTTGTTTCCAACGCAGGAAAACCCTGCCCTGACCCGCTGGGCTTACGCCAGGACACAAAACGTGTATCCTACCTCCCGCCCGACACCGAAGACGTCCTTCTTAGGCCTTGTGTTTGGCCTAGGCCCTCTCCTCTTCTGGGCCGCTGTCTTCAAGATTGAAAGGGTAAGTTGGCAACGTGGAATGTCAGTGAGGGGCCCAGTGTAAAGTGAAGAGCTGCTTGGAGATTGAATGGGTGGAGTCCTCTTGCACCTGAGAATGATTAATACCATTGAGGTAATGAGGGAAGGCAGGTTGATGCTGAGTCTGCTGCCTCAAAGCCTCATAACTGGTTGCAAAGTCGTCTTGTGCTAAGAGCCCTCTGTTGTACCCGGGGGTATGGCCAGGCACAGTTTCCCTGATTAAGGTAGTTTGCTACAATAAAGCTCTCTCTAGCACTGACAGTACAAATTAATCACAAAAGACTATTATTTTCAGCTGTTGACATGCAATAGCTATGCTTTCTAAAATAAATAAATAGGGAGCTTACAGATGAGAGACTTCACAGTGTCTCTGAATGCTTGACCATTTCTCTAAATGCATGAAGCAAATGGGGAGGAGTACTTGTGCTGATTACAGTGCCTCATCCCAGCAGGATGGTTGAGATGTTGGAAGGTTTATCTCACTTCTCGTCTAACTCCTGAAATGCAGACTTCAGAATCTGAGCAATTCTGAAAAAACTCAGCTATATACATACATGAGAAAACGCTGTATAATGGGCAGGCAGTGGCTGTTTTCACCAGTGAATCTGTGGCTGTTTCACTCTTTTGCACAAAAGTAGCATTTTTAGATCAAGTTGTAAACCAGAAAGGACAAACACCAATTAAAACAAATAGAATATATGTAGGGAATGTTGTTTGCTAGGATGAATCAAAAATGCAGGTTTTAGGAAACACACTGAGCATGTTGATAGGAATGTTTTTGAGACTTCAGCATCTCCACAGTATTTTGTCATGCTGGTTTGGTTTTGTGTGTGAAGCCACAGTTGGGCTTAGCCACCAAGTGTGGCGTAGCATGTGAGTGCTTGACAATAAACCTGTGTGGGTGAAATCCAGACATAATTTCCTGGGGATACTTAAGATGAACTCTTCAATCTAGTCCCCAGAAAAACACTGTTTTCCTTTTTTCCTTTACTGGTGTTTGGCGTTTTTTGTGGTGGTCTGTAAAGTACAGTACCTGCAGTGTCTGTGTACTGTAACAACACTTGTCAGCAAGGTATGTGACTGCAGGGTGAGATACAGATAGACTGAAAGTTAACACGGGCATATTTGGGCAAGTTACTACAAAGTTTCTTCAAAACTGGATTGTTTAGCCAGAAGGAGGAGGTAAAGACTATGAATAAATTCACTGCGACACAACTAGTTAGGTGAAAAATACATTGAAGGAATTGGTCTCTGCTGGCCTGTGAGAGCGGCTGGATCTGCAGAGATGTCAATCGGAGCACATCTTCTGTAGCTCAGAAGTGAAGTGAAGCTCTTTTTAACCTCATCAGCTGTTAAGTCTGTGCTTATAGAATCATTTAGGCTGGAAAAGACCCTTAAGCTCACATGCGATGCCATCTTCCTGTAGTCCATGCTGAAATACTAGAACTGCTTTTCTCTTATCCCAGGCTGATTGAAACTTC
The DNA here is from genome assembly GCA_025447955.1 of Psilopsiagon aurifrons. NCBI lineage: Eukaryota > Metazoa > Chordata > Aves > Psittaciformes > Psittacidae > Psilopsiagon > Psilopsiagon aurifrons. The sequence continues at coordinate 51,035 of JAOEHY010036602.1, read as the reverse complement.
TTTAATAGGATGATGATGAATGTTCTTTATTCCACAGGATCACAAAGAGAAGCTTATCAAAGAAGGTAAATACGAGCGACCGTTCAGTTTATTTTAAGCTCCTGGAACTGCAGTGCTGCTGATGGCATATAAATAAAATAAGATGTATTACTACGAGCTGATGTTTCTCCTTCATTAGAATAAATCTGAACAGCTTGTTGGTTGTCTTGCATCTATAACAATTACGGAAAGCGCAGACATGCAAGATCTGTATATCCAACACAGGTAGATAGAGTGCCCTGAACAAAACCACTGCCCTACTTTGATCTACATACAGAGGCCTCTTAAAGTGTGGAAGTTGCTGCTGTCAAAGCAGCACAGGCTGAAATGTTAAGCAGGCCCAAAGCAGTTCCTGCAGAACTGCTGCTTACCTACTAGGTATTTCTTCTTGGCATTGGTTTAACTCTGTAGTTTGCCCTCATCAGATAGCAGGAAAGTGATGATCTTTAATAACTTCAGGAGCCTGCCTGATTACTCTTAATAAGTTAATTTTTCTTTTCCCTAATAAAATGCAAGCCTAAACCATGTCTTTCTTGCAGTAAACTTTGCGATAAAATTACCATACCAGACATGGAAATAACAAGCTGGATGATGTCATGCTCTAGGTGACTGGCATTTCCACTGTCATTCCTGTGAGTGGGAGACAAGTAATGATAAGGATTTTTATTTTTGACACTGATTCACTACAGAAGAATTCCATTTCATCCCTGAAAATGGGCCATGATTAAAAAACCCAAGCACAGCTAAACCTTGTGCCTGCTTTTTGTAAGAACACAAGTTGTTTCTGCCTAAGTCAACTGGTAGAAGGGGCTGTGGAATTGTTACAGTCAAAGTACTGAAACATGAATGCAGGGAAAAGATTTTTAATCCAGACTTTTCACATGGCCTGTAGGTGCCATCAATGATCCAATCAACCACCATTCGTCAGACATTACACAGGTCTTCTCACATGTTGAGGTCAATGCCAAGATCTCAGTATGATGCAGAAGCTGAAACCTTCCCTCTGCCTGCTGGAGAAGCAGCGTGTGTGAAGCAAGCAAAAGCAGCTCTACCACGTCCCTTTGCTGTATGATTAAGATGTAGATCCTGGCCATTTGCAGTCCCTCTCCATCAGAATTGAGTTGATGAGCTTTTTCATGTAAGCACAAAATGCTTGAGGTGGGAAGGGACTTTGGGGCATTACCTGGTCCAACACCCTGCTTAGCCAGAGACCCCTAAAGCAGTTTGCCCAGGACCACATGCAAATGGCTTTTGAGTATCTCCAAGGATGAAGACTATGCAACCTCTCTGTGCAGGCTGTGCTAGTGCTCGGTTACCCTCAGTAAAAAAAGGGGGTTTTGTTTGTTTCCTGCTGTAGCTCTTTCCTGTCTAGCACATCAGATGCTCAGACTGTGAGGAGTTTGGAACTGAAGTGTTGCAGCAGCTCTATGAGGCCATGGCCTGCTTTTGCAATCCCACGTGTGCTCCCAGCAGCCCTCTGGTATCCGTCCTTGTGGTTTTTTCTTCTGCTCATCTAACTAAAGCAAATCCAGATTGTTCTCTCTGCAGAACAGCTTCTAAAAGGCGGCCACAAATGATATTACAAGTTTCTGCTGTGGGTCAGTGCAGAGAGGCATCAGCACATGGAAAAAGTGGTATTTAGGGAAAGAAATAATTGTTTGAGCATGCTAAATTAACTTGTCTTCCTGCTGCCACAAAATAATTTGATCTCCCAGGACCCGTTTCCTCAGCTAATTGGAACTTGAGTTGCCACACATGTAAATTCTCCCTCGCAGCTGTATTTGTTTCAGGCCAGCTGAGCAAATGGTTCAGGATAAGTTGTAGATGAGTCCAGTGCCTCTAGTCTTTTAGGCCAGCCCCAGATTGATGCTTGTGGCACCTGCCACAGCCCTTCCCTTTGCAGTTGAGTGTGTCTGATGCTATGTCCCTGAAGATCTGATTGTGGTGCTTGGGGAAAGGCTGCCCTACTTTTCCCTCTTGCTCTTTGCAGCGCTTTCCAAGCTGCTTTTCTTGCAAGGAACAAACACGATGCTATTGGAGGTGGGGTTGGTGGAGGCAGTGGTGCAGGCTGTGTACAGGAAGGAGAAGGGAGTTTCCCTTCAGAAATGTAGGTTGAAGGCAGGAGAGCGAATGCGCATTGTGGAATTTTACCCTTGACTTGATGTGTTACCACCCGTGTCTGCTTCAGCGATGAGTGTATAGCAAGAGAAACTCCAGCCTGCAGGTCACTGGATGATAATTTAGGTCTCAAACAAGAAACAAGCTTTTCCCCACTGCCTGTGAAATATTCAGACCTCATTTAGCCCTGGATCAGTCGGATTAAATCAGCTTCTCCAGAAAATTGATTCTTCTGAATGTTCTTTTCCTTAGCTGGCTATTTTAGAGTAAACATCTCCCTGTAGATTTTATACTGTAATAGTCTGCTCAAAGCTGATACTTTTTTTCCCCCCAAAGGACCTGGTGCAGATCCAAAACTGATGATGGGTATAACTGAAGCTAGGAGGTGCAGCTCTGCATTTCTTTCTCTTGGAAAACAGGATTGTTTGTCTTGAGAAGAAATACAGATCCTGGTGGCACCAAGCTTGTTAACTGTTTACATGGGTATGTGCGAAACTTTGGGGTGCCTGGGCTGTGCTCCTGGTTCCCACTGTACTTAGGGCTTCACTTTCTGCATTGACCCTGTGGAACTTGCCCCCTGGGAGTAAGGCTTGCATACTCCAGTGAATGTTGAGCTCCTTTGTGGTGTTGCCTGCACTTCAGCTTTCTTCAAGGTGCCAGGAACAAATGCCTGGACTGGCCAGAACAAGCCCTTTCACATTTGCTGTGCTGCAAATCAGTAGGGAGAGATATTTGACAAGTACTGACAAACAAGTCAATGTTGAAGGACGGCTGGAGCGTGGGATTGGAAAGGAAACTTTCCCTCAGCAGTGAAGTGGTTTGGATTCTCCCACCTTTTCTAATTTGCAGTCTACTTTTCTGACAATCACAGTCTTCCCTTGGCAGCTCTCCACAGATCAGCAGGTTGAAGTGGCCTGCTGTAATAGGAGGCTTAGGTATGGTAGAGCCTTCAGCTCTGTTTGTAAAGCTCTCTCTACAGACAGCATAAAATGCTTTGTAGATCCCTAGCTGCTCCCTGTGGAGCACACATCACATTTTCAGGAGGCCCTGTGGACAAGGCTCGCCGTCTCCTTATGTCCACAAAAGGTACAGCATTCACACCAACTGCATGTGGTGAGAGCCGTGCGAGTACTTCAGCTTCAGCGTGTCACCAGGAAAGCTTTAATCGGATACCTGAAAGTTCAGAATAATGGTGCATTTTTTATTGCATTTCCCACGTTCAATAGGGATCATCATTTTTGTGGCTCCGTGGCTGCTGGAAATGCCATTCTGTGCCAGAGTCAACCGTGCCACCCCACATGGGTATGCTGGATTTCCCTGCCTTCACTTACGTACTGCAAGCAACAAATACTTCTCTTTACTTGAGCTTAGAGTTAAAATGGCTTTTCAGAGGTTCCCAGCACTTGTAGTAGTTTTTATCTAGGCTTTTGGAGGTCTGGAGGCCCCATTTGGTGACGGCAAGGCTGAGGGATGATTCGAACATGAAGGCCTGTTGGGAAGAGGGAAAGTAGGTTAGGCCAAGGGAGCGGGAGTTTAAATCCAAGCAGGGTGGCTTTGCTCTACCACAAACAGCTTGAGTCAGCCCAGGGAGAGAAAGCTGTTTGGAGCCGGCATTGCAAGGCTGGCATTAACCAGATCCCAGGAGTGACTTGGACTCCCTTCATGCCCAGGAAAGCCATGTTGTTCCAAAAGCCCTAGTTCAAAGTCTGTTCATCATCATCATTAGGTTTTTAGGGGGTGGAGAAAGGAGGACAGTCAGGTGTTTCACTTCTTTGTCCACAGCCTAAGACAAAACTTAAGCAGCATGAGAATTCCCAGCTTCCCGCTCAGGCAACAATGTGTGCGGGCAGATAAGCAAAGCTGCTGCCATCCCACGTCTCCAGGGGAGCTCCTGGGAGCTGAATGCTGCAGCAGTTTTGTCCAAGTATTTGCCATACTGTACTCAAAATCTTACTAGCTCCACTGGCTCCTTACCATGGTCCCTTCTGCAACCCTCTCAGGCTCCAGCTTGGCTTTGCTCGCCTTCTCAAAACACTCAGCATCTGGCCCGTGAGGAGTCATCATGCTGTGCAAGCTGGCCCCTCCAGGCTGGAAACCTTCCTCCTTTGCTTCGTAGTGGCCTTTGATGAGCCCCATGAACTCACTCATGCAGTTCCCTGCAGGAGGCAGAGAGAAGAGGTTGCAACACAGCGTGTCTGGGAGGCATCGTGGCTGGGCTGTGAGCTCTCTGAAGCCCACAAGCTAAGCTGGGCTGGGCAGTGGGTGGAGTGGAGGTTCCTAAGCACGGTACCACATGAGAGGACATCTGGGATCCTACAGGCAATGCTTGTAAAGCTGTACAGGTTTTATTCTGCTCTTCATTGTCTGGATTCAGAAACAGAGCTGTCTAACGAAGGTTCCTTGATGGTACTCCTGTGCTTTTCCTACCATCTCAAGCTATGTAAGTACTACACCTGCAAATGGACTGCACGGTGTAACCTAGTATTTAGAAACCTGGATTAGAGATCTTAAAGTGCTGCAAATGAAGTTCTTTCGATCATCCCTGTGTTACAGGCACAAACTGCAGGGCCAACAGTCTGGCAAGAGAGCCTGGTCTGCTGTCCCAGGATATAAAATGAAATCATGAAATCATTTTGGCTTACACTCTTTTACCACCTCTAGTCCAGCCAGCCCCTTCAGTACCTTATGCTTTTGTTTCACATTATGTTTCTCAAGAGATGCTGTACGCCCAGAGACAAGGAGCCAAATGCTATCCTTCCCTGAAGAATACTTTGAGTAGACTCTCCGAAACCACTAACTTAGGTGATGATGGCTGTATCTAATAATTCAGTACTGAGTTATGTTCCCTGTATGTGAAATACTGTAACAGCTGCCATCCAAACTGCCCTTCACCTTTAGTAGACCTGATGTGACTAAACAATACGGCAACATTCTGCTTAACATTCATTGCAAAACCAAGACATGCTTCTGTAGCTATGTTATCTACAGCCCTTTCTAACCACTAGTTTGCTTTGTTAAGTACAATCCAGGGTCTGAAAGGTTTAACAACAAAACTAATTTAGCTCAAAGCAGAACTGGCCTACAGATGTATGCAAACATTCATTAATTTTCATCCCAAGTTGTCAGTGTCTCATTAAGACTGGCTTGTTACAGGCTTTTCATCAATGCTTGGCACATTCAGACTGCTGTACAGGCCCCAAGACCTGGATTGCCAATGCTTCCGTGACAGGTCTCTTAACATCACTTAGGAGGCACGGGCAGGCGGGTAGGAAACCAGGCTGGGACTTCAGAGATGAGCTGAGTCCAGTTTCTTGTTCATTCCTACATGACCCCCAACACCTTAGGTGAGCTCCATTCCCTATCGGTGCAATCGGATTGTCTTCTACAAGCAGGATGTTGTGACATTAGAATCCTTAGTGGCCATTAGATATTAGGTCCAACCTTGACAGAATCCCACAAACACTCTCACAGACACAGATGCAATATATGCCCACAGGATAAAAACTGCATCAGACATTTTCCAATGTATGATCCTAAGACCCTAGGAGTACTTCACAGCTTCCAAGGAGGTAGAAAGGTGACCAAGAGAAGTCAGTGTTTCTGAGCTGCACAGCCACCTTTGCATGTGAAACTGTTACAGTGTCTGGGGGGGATATTTCTGGCCCACCATTGCTGTATCTATACTTGGGGCAAAGGTAATGCAAGACAAAAAATGAGTTGCTTTGTCCTGTTCCGCCTCTATTAATGGTACAAGATTTTCATCACAGCACTAGTTTTAGAGGGAACAAACACGTGCAGTGTCTTGATAATTGACTGTTGTCTGACTGTTGACTATTGGCAGACTGATGTCTGCCTTACCCACTCACGCTTTGCTGCTGCATGGCTGGTATATAGTAGACACCCAACCTGCTCATCATTATTTTAGTGCTTAAGTCTATGGTTGAGGTACTGTGGCCAAGTGAGCAGCTGTGGTAGCTTTCTGCACGCGTACTCTTAGATTACAACATGGAGAAGAGAATGAGAGTTAATTCATCTGTCTTTTACCACAGACAAAGCAAGGTTGAACAACTTCATGGTTGTTATGGCTCACAATGCATCCATGGAAGGTTAGCAAAGCTCTGCTGATAAGCAGCAACTTAATCCTGGTTAACAGGCTTGTCTTACCTCCAAGGATCTAACAAAAGTGACCTGGTACTACCCCAGCATGTCAGGAGACATGTTTCCATGTCACAATCATTATTATGAATGAAAGCAGAATGACAAGGCAGGACTTTGCCTGTGGGATTTACTCAGAAGGGCCTGCTATGCTTGCAAGTGCCACTAATTCTGCCAGCCCCCCCCAAAATGCTTGGAAATATGTCTAAGTAGCAGGAGAAGCTGGCTGTTAAACTGTGCTTCGCAAGTGCGCAGAAAGCCCCTCAACACTTCAAAGTGACCACAGTGGGACCATGATAGCTTCTGAGATAGAGCCTTTTATCTGCTGACAGAAGGGGTGCAGGATGGGCGAGCTTTGCCCCTCAGTCTCACAGAGCAGAGTGCCTCATCCCCACCCTGAAGGGCAGTCCCCTGTGCAGAACTGGATTTCTACTATCCATTCAATGCAACATGTGGCCATGCTCGGCCAAAATGGAACCAAAAACTGCCACCAAAAAGAAACAGCTTCGGTGATGGCAACCAAATCCCCAAAACATCAACCACCTTTCTGCCTGAGAAGGAGCCCAGTTCCTGACCTCAGGCTTCTTAAATGCCAGAGGTACCTTCATCACCGTGAAGGTGGTGAAGAAGGGTATAGGAGAGCCAATTCACTCCTTTGCTGTAACTCTGATCTCACCCTCTAAGTGGGCTTGGGCAGCTCTAAATCTCTCTGTGCTTCTCACCACTTGTGATAGAATATTCCCCTTTCTACTGTTCTTTATCTCTGTACTTTAATGAGATGAAGTAATTCAGGGCTGGATGACAGGACAGTTTCTGATGAATTTGTGCAATGCCAAGTTCAATATGCACCAAGTCTCCCTGGGAGCCCCTTGAGTACACATGCATCTATCTATGCAGGCACAACCAGCCTATCACCTCTGAGTTTTCCTGAGATGCTCTAAATAGGAACATCTTTGGGTTTGTTCATTTTCCAGGGAGGAGTGGCTGACTCCTAGAAGCTGACTCTAATGGTGCCAAGGGCAACAAATCAGACTGCTTGTTCCCTGCGCATGCTCTCAAATCAATGAAGGTTTGTTTCTGCCTCTGCAGCCTGTAGTCAAGCACAACCAACAATGAGCAGACGTACGGTGGTAGTACGGTGGCCGGAAGGTGTTGTTAGCTACCCCCCATCGTGGGGGGAATATGACAAAGTCAGCGAGTGCCACTCCAAGACGGGTCGACTTGGCTGTCAGGACAGTGAAGATAGAAGGATCCTGGAAAAAGCAAGGCAAGAGGCATGAAACAAGAGCAGGGCTCTGGGCTGTCTGCTCAGGTCAGCCAACCAGTAGAGCCTGACTGATACAGCTTCTCCCTTGCCTAAACATTTCTTACAACCTGTGACTGGTGGTGTGGGTGAGATCTGCGTTAGCACCCAGCATTTTGATCCCACTCTGAACATGGGGGATGGGACTGGATGGTTCTTCCTTTGAGCAGCTTTGGAGAGCCTTCCCCACCCTGGCCACAACACCCTTGGAGCCAGCGACACAGATGTAGGGGGGGGACAACAGCCCTGCAAGATGGGTACTGTAATTCCAGGAGCAGCCTTCAGTACTCCACCTACCATGAAATTGCACCTCTTCCTTAGCTGGTTCCAGAGGACAGGAACATCCTACTGGAGACATTTAGCACAAGCCCCACTAATTTACAAGCGGGGAGAAGAAATTTGATGAGAAATTGGGGCTTGCTTCAAAGATTTCTGGAGTCTCTAGTCCAGTAAAGTGATTTTCTGGGCTTCGATCCCCAAACCATCCTTCTCCTGCCAGGTTCTCCTGGAGTTTATACAATGCTTTCCATTGGTTTTCTCAGTAGAAGTACTCCAGCCTCCTTGCACACCCACTTACAGCAGCAGTGCCAAGAGATGGCATCGCGGCAGGCACCTCTCCCACTGGGCTGGTTTCCCTTTTAGAAGAGCTGCTCACATTAGTTTTGGCTTTAGTTGTTTTCTGTAAGACCTAGAAATGATTGCAGTGAAAGCTGCCAGCTCCTCCAATGAATTCCAGTGCTGGGCCAGAGGAACCAGGGCAAGAAGTCTGTGCAATTACCAGAAATAAATGAAGGCAAGAATCTGAAGCAAAAGTCTTTTTGTTGATTGCACAGTGTGTGTTGGCTTCAGTATTCAGCCCTCCTCCCGGGCACAGGAATTCTACACTAAGCTGCACAAAGCTGTTTCAGAAGCTGACCAGCCTCCAGTTATGTCTTTATGGCACAAAGGATGTTGTCTTTCTCCTTGGTTTGGGCTCAGGGAAAGCAGTGGAAGAGATCCCCCTGGGTTTCTTAGAACACTTTAACAGGCACCGAGCCCTTGGTGCTCAGAAGGGGTTTGCCTGGTACGGTATCCACAAAGCACTGCTTTGCCTTGCCCAGCTCCACAACTTACCGCATGGTCAAAAGCAACAGAATTAATGACCATGAATTTTTCCAGATGGTATTTGTATGGTGTGTAGTTCCCATGCCAGGCTACGACATTGAAGGGGGAGAAATCCTACCAAAGCAAAAAAGACAAAAGGGTTACCATACACAGCCTTCCAACTTGCTGCACGTACACAGGGCACTGTTCTCTGCCAAATTAGTGCTGGGGAGGCATACAGGGTCAGCATGGAGCATGGAGCCCTTTAGGCACAGCCCAGCACTGCAGGGATGTGGTTTTCCTCAGCATTTCCACTTGGTGAAGCTCAGGGCTCCCTCTGCAGCTTGCTCTCTAAGGGCTTTTGAGTGCACAGGCAGTGCTTGAACAAGGCCAGCTGCAATTCTAGCTCTCTGGTAAGGAAATCCTGGCTTTTCACTGCAGCCCCAGCTCCTCTCTCCTACCCTGTCACTGTAAACAGTATGAAACAGCGAGGCAAAAACCATCACTGAGTCTTTGGACAACCAAGTCTTCACAAACACTTCTTTTTCCAGACTGAGGCACCTCAGCTGGAAAGATGTTTGACCCAGCAAACCAAGGTCCATCAGGTGAAATCCTGCTCTGCTTAACCTAACAGAACCTCCTGAGACTACAAGCAGGGTACCAAGTTGCATACCCCAGGCCACGCACTGGCAGTCACTGTACTTCAGCGTTACCTGTTCCCCCAGCGCATCCTCACCTGCTGGGCTGCAAACAGCTTGCCCTGGTACTTGCTGATCACCGTGTAGCCCCCTGGCACTCGGCAGTCCTCATACCATGCGACGGGCACCAAGAAGTCACGGGGGTTGGCCAAGCCATTGGCTCCTGGAAAAGAGAGAGAGATGCCAAAGCTCTTTGGCAAACTGCTAGCAAAGCGAGAGGCTGCTGCAACTCCCTGGCTTTGTGGGTGCCCTTCTGCATCATGAATGACCCTCCTGCTGCTTGGCCCACAAGGAAACCTGAAATAGTCATGCACTTCTGCTGCTCCTATGAGGAGGTAACTGTAATACATCCTAGTGTTTAAGTCCATGCTTCCCTTATGTGATGAAGTCAGTTGCCTTCTGAACAAGATTAGTACGTCATCCTCAATTAAAGGCATGTAACAACTAGGAGTTAAGCAAAAATTAAGCAATTCTTCCCTATGAGGGTGCTGAGGCACTGGCACAGGTTGCCCGGAGAAGCTGGGGCTGTCCCATCCCTGGCAGTGTTCAAGGCCAGGTTGGAAGAGGCTTGGAGCATCCTACTCTAGTGGAAAGTCCCTGCCCGTGGCAGGGGGTTGGAACTGGATGAGCTTTAAAGTCTCTTCCTACCCAAACCATTCTGTGTTTCTATTACAAAAAATGGAAGGTGAATTGCTCTCTGTTCGACATCCTTCTGATTGGACCTTTAGCCTCAGAATTTACGTGTCATGTTATGAGGGGAGCAAATACATTTCTGAATGCTTGCAGAAAGAGTAACAATATAAGGGTTAATGATATACCTACAGACTCTGGGCACACTGAGGGGTTGGTTAGTACGAGAGCGTTTTCAAAGTGCAAAGCACCATATGGGTGTTGAAGCGTTCTTCTTCATCTCATTACTATTATTGTTACAAAGTGGTTTTGAATTTCTTGGATAAAAATGCAGACACTACTACCTGCTGCTAAGGTTTAACAGCCAGTGCTCTTCTCCAGCTGACGGTTTCCAAGTGAAAAGTGAAGTTAGAATAAAGTGAGACTGAAATACAAAAGATCTTGGTCTCTGAGGGGAAGGTGGGTAGGTGGTGAGAAGAGGAGCTCTTATAATTACCACCTCCTGAAAAGGTTTACAGGCAAGTTCTATTCATTTTCTTTTCTCCAGAAAGTAAACTTTATAATAGATTCCTGCCTTCTGGATCAAAAAAAATACCAAGCCCCCAAAGTCCAATAGTGTCTGGAAAACTAGCTAATGGGAAAGCTTGTTACAAACAAGCTGGGGCAGTGATATCAAGTGAAGCAGGCACAGAGCGTAGGAAGTGGGTAAAGGCAGGTAATGCTATCTAGCTGAAAGAAAAGCTGCTAAAAAGTCACTATAGGCTGCTTGTGGAAAGAGATGTGCCCAGCATGTCATATGGGAGAGATGGGAGAAATCCCAATAAACAGCTGCAAATCAGGTCAGCTCCCCACTGCAAGGATGACCGGCTTCAGTTTCACTATGGCCGCGAAATGTTTGCAAAGGCATACTGAATGCAGATGGGCCATGCCAAGCTTGTTACTGACTGGTAATACCTAGGTGGTTTACTTCAAGCACGGGCAGTCTTTTAGATCTCACTGAGAGCTATAAAACAAGCCTAGTCTGCTGGGGAAAAAGCAACCCAACCTGAAATGAAAACCAACCTATCCCAAAGCACCGGTCTGAAAGTGGAGAACTATAGGTACCCGTTTTGTAGTTATTTTACCTCTTACAAGGCGAGTTTCACTTCCCTTCCCTGAGAAAACTGATAAGGAAAGTGAAACAAGCTGAGCTGAGCAGCTCCAGATATCACAGCGGGGATGGTGGGGCTTCAATGCCAAGGACCCTCATGGTATCTTCACTGCAGCAAGAGGCTGTGCCTCTGCGATCTGTGACATTGCACAGAGCAGGAGGCAGCTGGCACAGAGGAACTGAGATTTATGAGAGCTAGGCCTGTGCTCAGTGAACACAGATCCACCCTGGCAGCACAACATGGGGATGGGAACGTGGTGCTGATCCAAGTCCTGTGCAGCTCGTGTCATTAATTGCTAGTTCTCCAAGGGGAACAGCTTCTGACACTAACATGCTGCAGGCTCTTGAGCTCAAAGGTGCCTTCATTAACAGGAATGGGGGAAAAAAATCCATGTGATAACATCTAAAATTGGGCTTTCAGAATATCTTTTTTGCCTTTGAAATCTGTCTTTCCTTTTACCAGGTAAATTCTCTGCTATCACTCCTGTTTATGCCACATCTATAAGTGAGGCATCAGTGATGACGGCCTTTTGAGTTTCTTTTGGTAGGAACAGGTTCAGAGCTAGCAGATGGGGACTTGCAGGCTAGAAGGGAAGAGAGAACGTGGAAAAAGGGGAGGGAGAGAAGTGGTCCCTTCAGTGGCAGGGGAATCTTGAGACAACTGGGCTGTCACACTTTATGGAAGGGGATGCTTGCTCTGGTGGGTGGAAAGCATCTTTGTGAAGGAGCATGTGCATGAGAGGATGCATTTCATAGGATATAAAAGGACAGATTTGGGCTTGCAGTTCATGTCTGTCCCTATGAAATTCACTGCAGCTGTTACTGGAGATTGTTACCAATGGGGCCCAGGTCAGGCAGCTCAAAGTGCGCTCCATACACCTCCAGGATGTAGCCTCTGGTCTCTCCAAAAACCTCCACATTGAAACGCATTCCTTGCTGGAAAATAAAGGACGATAACTATGATTCTCCCAGGACTTTGCTGACAAACCATGAACAGCTGAATGCAGGAGCTGGCTTGCTCCAGCATGGGGCTCCAAGCCATAGGTGAGGTGCAGTCAGTCCTTACCTGGATGACACAGATTTCATTGGGCTCCACTAGCATCTTCCCAAACTCAGTTGTGATGAGCAGTTTCCCTTGCTGGGGCACTGTGGAAACAAAATGCAGGCAGAGGAGCTAAAGCAACATGGTGATTGCCATCTTCTCTGCCTCTCCAGAGCACTCAGGCTGAAAGGAAGAGCAATGGGTTCTGACCCTGCTTCACAACAGGACCAGGCTCCCTCTCCCTTGCAGAGCCTTGCAACAGAGGTGCCCATACTGGAGGGAGAGCTTTGAAACCAGCCCCATGGTCCCTACATCACAGCAGATACCTGTGTGAGGTTGGACCATCCATTACTTCGTGGTTCTTTGACACAGTGTTTGTGCCACAGTCCAAATAAATGGGATTTGATATATTTGAGGCCATACCTGCCTGTTTTATGATTCTTGTTCAAAACAGTGCATGTACCCATCCTTGTCATGACTGTAGCAGTGTGAGATGCCAGGGAGTAGAAGCCCAGGGTAGAAGCAATGCTTCTCTAATATCTGCATTCTTTTCTGTGACTGTCCTGGTGCAGGAGAGCTCACATTTTGAGCTGGAAAACTAGCAGATTTTAACCTGCCCTGTCACCACTACTTCACAGTAGCGAGGGAGGTGAGTGAGAACAATTTAATAGCTATTTGATGGGAGAAATGTTTCTGCTGGTGACCGGGAGGCATTTCTGTCCCTTGGTCAAGAAGGATACAAGCAAACATCAGACTTCTGTGATACTGCTCAGAATGTTTTTCCACAGGTACACACTTCATATGCCAACCTCAGCACTCACTGTGGCAGTCTGCTTGCCTGAGGCTAGCAGAGCACAGGAGCTAAGCTGCCGTGCCAGATACTCCTGGACTGAAGCAATGAAGGCATCCAGCTATTGGCTGTTCAGAAATCCTGAGGCTGATGTTTTACAGAAAGCTTGTGGAGTGCCTCATGCCAGCCTGGGAAGCACTGGGAAATGATCCCCGAGCACCACACCAATGAAGCTGGGTCACTGCTCAAAGCCGAAGTTGGGGGCTGGCACAGAGATGTGCTCCGTGAGCTGCGCAGGAGTGGTGCAACCTGCCCAACAGCCCAGCTGGTGCCAGGCTGCCCAATGTGGATGGCATGAGAGTAAAGCCAACCCCTTCCTCCAAACGCTGGTTGTAGGGCCCAGGGCTCTGGAAGAACAAAATGCCAGGCAAGTGGCAACCCAGGTAAGCCCTTGTGGGGGAAAGGAAAAGCCGAAGCACTTACTCACCAATCAGGAAGTCACCATCCGAATTATAAAGGCATCTAAAAAGGGAGAAGAGGAAGGTCAAGGTGCTGTAAGCCCCAGGCGCTTGCTCACACCATGACCACAGCTGAGGATTTCTGAGCTGGAAGGCTGACATGGCAGAGGTCTCTCTTTGGCACCAGAAATGCTATCTGCAGGTCAGTGAATGCAGTATACTGGCCAGTGAAGAGGAAGGTTTAACGTGCCTGGCTGACTTCCCGCATGACCTGCTGCAGGGTTAACAATGCCCACCAGAGGCCTCCAAGGCATATTGACCTCTGAGGAGCAGCTCTGGGATGAGAGCACCTGGATGCATTCCCATGCCCACCTCCCTTCTCCTCTTGGTAGCTCCTCACCCACTCCCCCAGGGCACGGCCATGGAGCAGAACCCGCTGTGGCCACCATGAACACCTTCCCTGTGGCACACAGGAGCATAGGGACATACAGACAGGAATGCTGGGAGCAGCTGGACTCCAGCACAGCACCCTCCAGCAAAGCAGGTACTGACCTGTTGAACATGGAGGTGTTGCAGACGAAGATATGGATGGCGATGCCATTGCGTCCTCTAGGCTCGCCGGCACCACACAGGGTGTGCAGCCCCTATGGGCAAATCCAACCATCAGGAGTGAGCACAGGCAGCAGGGCAATGGCAGCCCCCTTTCCAACCCTCATCCCTTGCTGTGACTCTCCCTCTCTCCCTGCTTTCCATACCACTACCAGCCTTTCCATGGCCTCTGCCAAACACATTGGTTTTGCACCTCACATACAGAGACAAACTGGGGCTGTTCAGCCTGCAGAAGACAAGCTGCATGGAGACCTCAGAGCAGCTCCCAGGGTCTGAAGGGGGCTATAAGAATGCTGGGGAGGGACTCTTCATCAGGGACTGAGTGACAGAACAAGGGGTGATGGGTTCAGACTGAAAGAGGGGAAGTTCAGGTTAGATATAGGGAAGAAGCTCTTCCCTGTGAGGGTGCTGAGGCGCTGGCACAGGGTGCCCGGAGAAGCTGTGGCTGCCCCATCCCTGGCAGTGTTCAAGGCCAGGTTGGACAGGGCTTGGAGCAACCTGCTCGAGTGTGAGGTGTCCCTGCCTGTGGCAGGGGATTGTAACAGGATGACCTTAAGGTCCTTTCCAACTCAAACCATTCATGATTCTGTGATTCTATGTGTTTCTTAAAAGTCCATGGAAGATGGTGTGTCCCAGCTCAGGGACTAGGGAGAGCTGGGCTTTTTTAATTGAGAGTTCTTGGAAAGGCAATGAGGAAAATCAAGTCCATTGTCAGCTGGCTGGAATCTGAGATCCTCTCCCCTGCCTGGGCTCTGCAAGCCCATTGGTATCAAAACCAGCGCTGTTAGCCCAGTGCTGAGCATCCCATGTGCCCCACACCCCCCCTGAGGGAGCAGGGCTGGAGGATTCCTGCATGCCCTGCCCCCTGAACTTACGCTCACAAAGTCCAGCTTATTCTGAGGGGCTTTTGGGATCTCAAAAGGTTTCCATCGGAGCTAGATTGAAGCAAACAAACAGCAAGAAAGTGATGCCAGTGGTTATAATGCAAATGGTGGCAATACAAAAGTAGAACCCCATCCTCCCCCTCCTTCCCTGCCCTCTGCGAGGTAAGGTAGCTTTGTCTTTCCTCTTTGTCTTGCTTCATTTGGTTCACAGGTTTCTTCTGGCTTATGGAGCTTTTCTTCCTTTTTAATCATCATCTTGTAAAATAATTGGCAGGCCTGTATAGTGCTAAGGTTAAAAAGAAAACCCTATTTTAAACCTGTCTCTTCCTCTATTACCAACACCACCATTGAGAGCAAAGAAATTCAGATGAGCCAGCTTTCCACAGCCAAATTGTTACAGTCCTGTGCTCCACTCTGCTGAGTGATTCACTCCCTCCATGACCTGAGCAGAACATTCCTGTTTGCTCCACCTCATTTTCCCCACATCCGAAGCAGAAATATCTCTACCTGCTGAGTGGGAGCTGTGAGCAGCAGTAATTATTTCTTGCAAAGCCTGTCAAGATCCTCAGGCAGAAGGTGCTGGATGAGTCAAAAGGATTTATCATGCTAAGCTCAGTATCATATTAAGGGCCTTTGCAACTCCTGGGAACAAGATGCTGCAGCTGAAAGACGCTCGCTGGGGGTGTGAGTTCAATGCACACCAACCCAAACACCCCAAATTAGGAGGATGTTGATGTGGCTAGTTCCAGATATATCCCCTGAATCGAGATTCTTTATCCCAGATGGAAGTGCCTGTGACCCTGGGCATCCAGAACAACACATTTTGCTTTAATTTACCTGACCTAATTGTTCTTAACAAGTTTTTGGGCTGCTGCCGTGAGAAAAGCAAGCCCATGGGACCCTGTGTCTGTGCCTGCCGCTTCCAAAACATGTGAACCATGTGGAGTTTCTGCTAAATTTGAAAGGGATTCCAAAGATACTGAATTCCCCCAAGCCTCATGAAGGTTTCCAAACCCAAATCAGAATGGGGGTGTGCAGGCCACCTGTCAGGCTCTCCTGAAGGGCCAGCCTCAAGAGGAAGCAGGCAACCGCATCCAGTGAGTGCATCTGCCAGCAAAGCTGAGCGAAGCAGGGGCTCATCTCTAATGCATCAGCTGCATCCCAGGCCTGGCCCTACTGCTTGGGTCTCTCCACCCCGCTTTCCGAAGCCATCTGCTTCCCAAGGGCATCCCACCACCACAGCCTTGGGTATTCTGGGTCGTATCCATCCCCTGTCTCTTCCTCTCCTCATTCCATTCATTACCCGACAAGGCAAGTTTTCCTCCCTGGGAGACCTGGGGGGCTCCATGCTGGGTCCTGCTCAGGGTCACACTGCTGGGTGCTGAGCAGAGGGAAAGAGACAGCTGGAGAAGCTGCATATTCTGGACGGAGACACCAAATGCTCACAGAGGAGCCAGTGAGATAGTGCTGAACCATGGGCTTTGCTTCCGGACTTGTTTAAAGCATGTTTTTCCTTGGTTTCCAAGGCAGTCTTCCAAACATGAACCTGAGCCAATGCAAAGCATGGCCAGAAGGTGCTCCAGAGCTTGTTCCATTAGCAGCAGTGGGACCTTCCCCAGCTGCCACTGACTTTGTGGCAGCACTAAAGGCCAGCAGTGGTATCTTGATGTGAACTGTTCCTCTGAAGAGTGTTTGAAGAAGGCTTCAGGGTTGGGGATTGGGACCCAGTTGACAGAAATCATTGAGAAATACTGACAGAAAGGACGTGAAGGGACAAAGAGAGAAGACCTTGAAGACTGGGGGGAGAGAAAGGAAGGGAGAATGGCAAAAGAAGAGACACAGATGTCAGGTATAAAGACTATCAAAAGGGAAGAAACTTTTCTCAGTGAGGAATACGGAAGATGTCAGTAAGTCTACAGATAGTTATAAGTATACTGCAGCTCCTGCATTACAGTTTCATTTTCACTTTGGTCCCTGTGGACACCTCCACAGTTGTCATTCCTGTGGGATAAGGAGTGCAAGAAAACAGTTTATCATCCAGCCCACTGGTTACAACTGAAAATGTGTCTGGCCCCTATCCTTCAAAATGCTTGTAAACTGCAAAGCCACTACTTGGCCCTGCGTGCCCATCATCCCGCACGTTTCTGCTGCATTTGGGTTTCACCAATGCAAGAAGAGAAGAAGAAGTGCCCTGAGCCAGAAGTCCAAGACAGGCAGCCCCAGCCAGTGCCAGGTGCTTAAAAAGGGGAAACTCTCGGTGTTCTTCTTTCCCTGGTGTGTGATGCAAGAGGCTCGTGAGAGCACCTCTGTGCTTGCTATTACGTGACAGGTTTCTTACGTCCCCAAGGTTTGTTCAATCGCTGCACCCTCCGGCAAGAGCAGCCCTAGTTTACGCATTTGAGTTCTTGAACTTGGCATTTGGTATGGATATTCATTTCCTCCATGCCTCTCAATCACAGCTTCCCTCCATAACCTCTGCTCCAGCCAGGAGAGCTTGCTTCCCTTCCACCATTTCTTGCATGGTTGCCACCCCATATTTTTTCAGCACCTTCATCTCCTTCTCTCTTTTGTCCTCTGTGCCTTCTATAATTCTGCCATTGTCTTCAGGCAGCATTAGAGGATATTTTTTTCCCTCCTGTCTTCAATGGCCTTTGCATAAGTTACCTCCATATGGCTCTCCTTTTAGATGGATGATTGGGAAAGCTCCTCAATTGAGCTGGGTGAAGCACAAAGCACCACAGGGAAGAGTCCATCTTGTCCAACGGACTGAACCCAGTCTCTGGCTCTGTTTCAGAGAGGATAAGAAGGAAAGCAGGAAGTTGACTCCCACTTACTGCTAGGAAATAACCCCTCTGGGTTTGATGATTGCCATTGAAAGCAGTGAGAGAGGGGGCAGGAGCTTTGTTGCTGTTCCCCTAGGTAAAAGATGTACTTGTAAATGGCTTGAGCTTACAAGAGAGCTAGGTATCTTGTAATTACTGTAATCATACATAACTGTAATTGTAGATGAGGGCTGTGAAAGATGAAGGCATTAGGGATGGATGAGGTGGTAACAGAAATCATTGGAGCTTCATCTGGGATGGAGCACCAAAGGCACATAAAAACGAGTCTGTCTCCCCTCTTCCGTTAGTGGCTGGAAAACGTATTCCAGCAGAGCTGGGAAAGTATTTAGGCAAAGGGCAAGGCTGCTGGAAGGCTGGAAATTAGCTAACAATACGCATCAAAGGGCAAAAGTGAGAGGGATAAAACCCAGTGACCATGAGAGGAGGCTGAGAGATGTTGAGAAAACAGCAGGAAGAGTCAGATCAGCAAAGCTGAATGTTCTGGGGCTGGCAGGGAAGAAATCATGATTAAAGATGATGGCAAGGCTGTAACAGAGGAAGACAAATGCCATGTCTCTGTGAGACTCTCCAGAATGAATCCTGATTTCCCATGAGGGCTGCAGAGAGGAATGGGCTGGCAGCCAGCAGGCTCTCCATAAGAGCAGGGAAGGAGGAGATGAATGGCAGAGACACACTGCTGCTCTGCCTGCCGGGCTGGAGCACCATCAGCCTCTGATAGGGGACACTGAAAAGGAAAGAGCAGCCTGAGAGGTGGCCAACAGGAGCCCCCAGGGGACATACTAGATAGCACAGATCAAACCTTGTGACACTGCTGAGGAGAACACAACCATCCATCAGGCTGGGAAGCAACAAGCATCACATTGAGGACTGTCCTTCCTTGCATGACCCATAGGTGAGGGGCAGGTTGCAGACGGGACCCAGGTCCTGTGTTGGCTGGATCTCCAGCTCCCTATGTTTCTCCTCAGACCTCCTGCAGCCCAGTGCCTTTGTACCCCTTGTTAGCTTAGTATCTGATTGTCCCTGGCAGGACCAGGGGTCTTTCCAGCACTGTTACCTGGTTGGGGTCAGGCTCAGCTTCATCCCAGTTGTGTGTCAAGTGTCCCTCCTTGAGGGGCTCGAAGGGTTTGTGGCAGACTGAAGGTAGGATCCGATACAGCCAGCTACAAAGAAGGAAAAGACCTGGATTAGCCTGGGGAAGAAGGTAGACCCTGTGGGTGGCTGTTGACTGATTGAGCTCCTAAAGGCATGGATAACATTTACATTGGTAGCAACTGAACCAAAAAGTGTATTAATATCAAATACCAGCTCACAGCCAGAGACTTCCAGAGGGATAGCTTTTTATTATAGGCTCTAAATATATGCTGTTATATGTACATAAAAGTCTGTATGTGTGTTTACATATAAATACATATGTTTACATTCAGAAACACATACATATGTGTATACATATATCTAAAAGATACAGTTTTATCTGTGGCTGAAACACAGCAGTCTCTGAGGTGTAAAAAAAGCCTATTTAAGCACAGCTACAAAGGAGTTCAGACAAGACAGGGATGAACACATTAACTGGAAGTGCAGAAGAGCTTTCAGGAGACAGAAGTTCACAGCCAGTGTCTGAATTCGAACGGGTTACTGAAAGCAGCATCCTATGCCTGGCTGGCCATGCCCTTAGGACCACCAGCGAGCCCACGCAGTGAAGATCAGTTTTGTGTGGGATGATGCTTCCTACTGCTGTAGGATGTCCCCCATGTCTCCAGCACTGCCCGGACCATCACTCTCCTCCCTTGCTTCCTCCTGCATCCGTGGCTGCAGCCCCTGTACACCATGCTCAGGTGCAGCCAAGCCTGAAGCTGGGCTTTTAGTCAGGCAGGACAGCAGAGGTAAGGTAATCAGGCAAGCCTGAGCTAGGCAGGGCTGCCAGTGCCTTTGGTGTGTTACCAGAGGTGGCTGCAGTTTGGGTAGGTGGGAGAAGGGAGGAGGGAGCTCTCCCTTGAAAGCTGGAAAATTTCCGTCAAGGACATCTTCATGCAGCAAACAATGATTCATCCCTTTCCCACGCACACCACAAGCTGGCACCAGCCTGGAGAGAGCAGAGCTCTGCTGGCAGCTCAGATGATGCATTTGCCTTTCACTCGAACCAACAATGGGAGAGAGGGAAAAGCTGCTGCAGGAGAAGAAAAATGAGAAACCCCTCCTCTGCGATCTGGTCATGACCAGAGCATGATGACCAGGAGAGAGCTCTGGGACGTCTGCTACCAGCTGGAACAAGCCGGCCCTTGAACCCCTGGGAGCATGGGGTGGTGAGCAGCATGCTGGGTGCCTGGCAGTGGTCTGAGGCATTGGCCAGACCCAAACAGGTACAGCCTGAGCTTGCGCCTCACCAGCTCTAGTGCATAAAAGCACCCTTTAGGAGGAGGAACATGTCCTGCTTGGAGGCTTGGTTTAGACAGTCTCCATTAGGTGTGTACCAGTGCCAGCCACAGAGGTGATATATTCCCAGCAGAATCAGGACTGAGACCCTGAGGTTTTTTTGCACAGCACTCACACCCAGCTCAGGACCATCTGGTCCCCATGATCATCCCCCTCCCCTTCCTCACCTCACTCAGAAAACCACTTTCTTTCACATCAAGATCACCCCTTGCTCAGCATCGTTGTAGCCCATCACCCTCCCATAGCCGCTCCTCTCCCTTCCCGGGGGGCTTCTGCCCTTGCCCCTCTCCCCATGCACAGAGGAGGCTCTTCACCTGCCTGGGCTCTCTGGCGGCAGAGCTGCAGCTGCCCCATGGCTCCCCAATGCTCACCCCAGCACCCCATGTCACCCACCCATCTCCAAGGGTCACGGTACCTTCTCTTGTTGGTGGGCCGGGGGCAGGTGAAGGCAGAGCCCGAGAGCTGCTCCGCATAGAGGCCGTACGGGCAGACCTGCGGGTTATTCTGAATGGAAGCAGAAGGAAAAACAAGGAGTGAGAAGCAGAGGCAAGGAATTTAGCTCTGGAGCCCCTGGAAGAGCACCCTGGCAGGCACCCACTGCCCTGACCGCATGGGATGAACTATGCTCCTGAATCTATGCATCAGCCCTGGTAGTTATGTCTACCTGCTCCCACGAGGCTGGGTGCCCCATGGATGCCAGAGAGACCCCACACCCAATTCCCAAAAGCAAGAAGGCACACAAGTGCCCTAATAAGTCAGCACAGGCATTGAGGCAACACACCTGCTGCTAGAGCAAGCTGCAAGGGGTGGTGCTCAGTAGGGCTGGCAATGGGAATGCCAGGGAAAAGGGGATTATTCCCAACACTTACAGACTGCAAAGCAGACTGTTGTCATGCACAAATGTTTTTGAGACCCAAGTGCTCAGAGTTGACCCAGAGCATCACATCTGTCTGGCTTTCCAAAGGACTGATAAAGATGTACAGCAGTTGCACCTTTGTTTCTTCTCTCCTGTGCACCAAACAACTCCCTCTCCTCCTTCCCTCTTCCCAGGGAAATGGGTGCCTACAGAAGGTATTTCGGGGGTGTGCTGCTTCTTCCTGGCAGCATCATTTGCCCCCAAGAGCAGGAGTGGCCTTCATGGGAGCCTTTGCTTCCCCACAGGGCTTCCATACTGGAGTATGAAGTGGGTTCTTTCCCCTTTGCAGAGCCGTGGGTATGACTAGCACAAGTTTAGCAGCCCTTGTGTGTTTTTGACTGAAGGACAGACTCCCCCTTTACAGAGAAGAGAAACCAAGTACTTTGATCTAAGTAGGCCAGCATCTATTTGTTTGAGAACAGCAAGAAGCAAAGGTATCCAAGAACTGCAGGAAGTACCCCGGTGGGACAGCCATACACCATTTGCTATCCCAAGTCCTTCCTGCAAGGTCTAGTTTAGCATCCTGTCATCCTGCTGCGGCTGTGGGGATCAGCTATCCTTAGGGAATGGCAACCATCCACACTGCCCTGACCGGTGGGCAGAAGCAAGAGGTAAGGCTCTCATAACCCATGTAGCTTGCAGCCCTCAAAGTC
The DNA here is from genome assembly GCA_025447955.1 of Psilopsiagon aurifrons. NCBI lineage: Eukaryota > Metazoa > Chordata > Aves > Psittaciformes > Psittacidae > Psilopsiagon > Psilopsiagon aurifrons. Next base: position 29,234 of record JAOEHY010036602.1, on the reverse strand, counting down.
TGTCTTGCTGGCATGGGTATACAGTGAAGCAGAGGATCAATAGTCCTTGTGTATTTGATCTTAGGCAGCACTACTGCAGATGCCAGTCTTACAAACACTGCAGAGGAGAAAGGATCCACCCCTGGGACTGGAGATGCTTTTTGTTGTAACTCCTTTTCACCTTGTTCTATTCACTCCTCTGGCACAGAGGCCAGAGCACCTCCTCCTGCTGCTCTGGGCCATCACATCCACCACAGCTCACATTCTGTTCTGAGCAGCAGACACTGCTATGGATCTCCCACATTTGAGGCACTTATTCCTTGCTTTTTTCTCCCTCCATCTGCTATAGCCAGTCTCAGAAACGAGCCACTGCACTACTGAGACATCCCTCTGATCCAGCACAGTGGTTTGCCTTTCTTGTGGGCACACTGCATGCCGCAATGCAGACCCAGAGGACATACATAGACATTTAATGTGTCCTTGTGCTGTGTGTTACCACCCCCACTAGCCCACAGAGTGTTAAAACATCAGAATTGGGGAGATCCTGAAAATTCATGAGGGGTGCAGCTCCCCGTTTGACCTTAATTCCACTGCTGTCTGCACAGAGGATGAAGAGGAGCACCAATGGATGCCACTGACTGAGCGTGAAATGGTGCCACTGAAGTCCAGGGGATTGCAGGAGATCCACGGGAGGGCACAGTCAGCCTCAGAAATAAAGGAGACCAGCGCAAAGGAGATGAGAGAGCTTCCACTCTTCAGGGTTTCGTTCTTGCCTCTACAGACTGGTTAGCATCACATTGGTTGTGATTCCTCTCTTTAAAACAGAACAACCCAATGTGAATTATTTCCATCATGTTCAGAAGTTTCTTTTAAGAATGAATGTTTATTGCTACAGGCATTGATGTCCCTTCCCTACAAAGAAGCTGCTCTCTGGCTAAAGGCTCATAAGTCAGTTCTCGAACTCATTTCCTACAGCTGCCTCTCCTGCAGGAGCATGTCTCTCTGCCAGCCTTCAACCTTTTGCTCCCGTCTGTTCCAGAGCCAATGACTTCCTTCTTGGTGTGGCCGAGCCACTTGTATTGCAGGCTCCTTTTGGAAAGAAACCAGCTGTTGAGGCAATTGAGGCAAGTTTTAGTGCCCAAGGTGAGACCGGGAAGCTCAGGAGTAACTTAGAAATAGAACGGATGAATGGGAATCTTTAATTCTGATGCTTGCCATCATCTTATTATTCCATAATGAAGAAAGTTCCTGGAGACTTTGGGGTACCAGAGAGAAAGGAAACATGTTAAGATGCAAAGATACACAGGGAACAGATAGATCTTCACTCAATTCCAAGACATTCTAATAAAGCACTTTAAATACCCTCAGTACCTGTCCCTCCGGTAGAGCTCCTGGACAGCGTGGATCCTCAGAAACATGCTCATTTCCAAATCCTGACATGTACTGTAAAATAAAGCACACAGCTCATCAGTGCTTTGAGAACACAAGCAACACCTCTCCAAACAACCATCCATCGCTTCCCCAGGCGTTTTCCAGGCTCTTCGTGTGCGTTACGACTTTCTCAAGTGATTTACTTGCATACTGCTCCAGATCGGTTTCATAGCTCGTGGGTTTGCTTCATGAGCTTACCACGTGGTGGAGCGAGAAGCACAGTCAGGGTTTGATCTCCTGCTAAATCTGCATGTCTATTTTGTCCGCACTCAGCACCACGAAGGCACTTGAGAAATAAGCCAAATATCACATTACAGTTAGACTCAAGAACAGCAGGGTGATGTATAGGAAGAACTGCAACACCACCACCAACACGATGGAGGCGTGCTAGCAGCATCCAAGCTAAATCTGACTTTGCTTGAATCATGGATGCCCCAGAATCTGCAAACTGACTTGCAGATTCATGCACTGAGTCCTCAGATGCTCAGGGATTCAAACTGGGACCTGTTTGGTTGTTGGGTTCTTGCAGTACATCCCCATGCCCATTAATAAAAAAGTCAGGACACAGTTGGGATGAAGGAAGAAGGGAAACTCAGATGGGACTTAAACTGCGTCACTGATCTGCCCTAAAAAAGTATTGCCCAGTTGGGTGTGAACTGCTCACTATGGTACTAAGCAAGAATTAAACCATTACCAGGTGCCAACATGGTTTTCCAGGAGATGTATTCTAAGAGACCCATGGATGGAACAGACCTGCATGCCCTCCCATGCAGGCCCTGCTACAGCTGCCTCAGTCTGAGCATGGCTAAAAGCCACAGGACCCCAGAGGATGAGGCTCCCAGCTCTGCAGCACTGAGAAAAGCCCCATAATACACCTAAGATACACAGGGAAGCAGATACACAGCAGAGACCTTGGCTTTGCCCTGACAGAAATGTAAACACAGTTCCTCCAGATCCTATAGATAGGCATGAAGCAACTCTGTTGAACTCTGCGTGCATGCAGAGATGTTTTGGCAGTGATGAATGGTTCAGCTCCATGTAAATATTACTGCTCCTCACTATCAGCTGCAAGAGCAGCTGGGCTATGGGTCTGCCTCCACACAGTGGCACGGGGATGGCAGAGCCCTGGCGTCCCAGCCCTCCCTGACACACGCTCTGTGTGATGGAGTGGCTGCGGCACTGCGATGCTGCTGCACCTCAGCAGCTCCAGCACTGAGAAACCCTGAATCAGCTGCAGATGCCAGAGTGACAGCCTGGGAGGCAGAGGAGATGGGGTGACAAAGCCCCTATACTGCATTCATGATACTATGATAGTGCCGGGATTACTCCCCTCAGGGACTTTCAGCCTCATGCAATTTGCAGCCCCCCTAAGAAACAGCCCTGTGCAGAGCAAACCTGAAACCTCCTGAGAACCCCTGTGCTTTCCCCAGGCACTTTCCAGCCCATTCCCAAGGGGAGGTGGGCTGGCTGGAAGCCCTGCTCATCCTGGACCTGAGAACATCTCTGTTTCCATTGTTTCAGGGAGAATATTCTCTCCTTCTCACAAACAGAAGTACATCGGCAGGACTCTGCTCTCCAGTGGGCTCTGCAAGAAGCACATTGATATGCAAAGCAGCAGGTCACCGAAGCAGCCTTGGCAAATGTATTGTACTGGAGCATTTCTTTCTCTTTTTTCCCCCTCCCCTCTTTAAAATGGAAATGCAGCGATATCTGATGGGACTGCAGCAGTTTCAGGATTAACTGAGACCTCTGCACTGCATCCAACAAAGTAAAGGTTGTGGAAGCATTTGCCTGTGGGGCAGCCCTGCTGAAAAGAAGAAAGAGGAGGAGGAGGAAGGGGGGCATGGTGATTTTCTGGAGGGACAGCCAGCAAGGCCCTGCAGGCCCTGCCATTAGAGCAACAAGCAGAGGGTTAATGCAACACACAGGCTCCTTTGCTGAGCATCCCCTGGGAAATGCTGGTGCTGCACAGCACCTCACCCGGCCCTGCATGGGCTGGCTGGCTCCAAGCGCAGGGATGCAGGCAGCTTTCCACTGGGCTGGATGGAGAGATGCTGCCTTCCCTGGCTGTGGACCCCTGCAGGCTGCAGAGCCACTGGTCACTGCCCAGAGATGCAGGAGGCTGGGGCAGGGATGCTGAGCCAGCGAAGAGGCAGTGTCTGGGAGAAGGTGGCATCACTCCTGCCCTGAGAGCAGGAGCAGAAGCTGCTGCATTGTTGTTGGGTCACATCAAATCTGCCTTGCCAAGAAAAGAATAATCCTCAAGTAACTGCATGGAGGGCTGGAAAATGACACTGGAAGGAGTGCAGCTGTGGGGGGAGACACTGTCCTGCTGGGGATGTGGATGACCCCCAGCTTGACTCCAAGACTTTGCCTGCATGTTCCGTGCAGCTTTTCTCTTTCACTTGTTTTCTTTTGCCATTCCCTGTGGCAGACCTCAGGGAGGCTCATCTCCTCTCCGTGCCTTTAGGGGTCAGTGTCAAACAGTACTTTAGGCTTCCAAAAATAGCTGCACCACACCAGCTCCCTGAGTGCACCAGAGGTGTATGTGCTGCAGGGCTCTAGAACACCACGCAGGTACCTTGCTGGTGCAGGTCTGTCGGGAGCAGCAAAGTGCCAGGAGCACCACTGCCCATTTCCCTGCGACTCTCCAAGCCTACCTCCCACCTCTCAGTTTGCATTGCACAGGGTTACCCAAGCCAGGGGAACAGACCCCTTTCTGCCCATCCAGCATCCACACCAGAGCATCCTTCCTGGGCTAAACAAATCTGGAAGCATGGAAAGAAACCCTTCTCTGTGAAATGGCACTGTGTCTTTTATAGAATCATAGAATGATTTGGGGCACAGGGGACCTCCAAACTCCTCCAGTTCCAACCCCCTGCCACAGGCAGGGACACCTTCCACTAGAGCAGGTTGCTCCAAGCCTCGTCCAACCTGGCCTTGAGCACTGCCAGGGATGGGGCAGCCACACCTTCTCCGGGCACCCTGTGCCAGCGCCTCAGCACCCTCACAGGGAAGAGTTCTGCCTAAGAGCTCATTTCATTCTCCCTTCTCCCAGGGTAAAGCCATTCCCCTTGTCCTGTCTCTAAAGGCCCTTGTCCAAAGCCCCTCTCCAGGTTTCTTGTAGCCCCTTTAGTCACTGGAGGTGACTTAGTCACTAAGGTCTCCCCTTAAGGAGCCTTCTCTTCTTCAGGCTGAACCAGCCCAGCTCTCTCCGTCTGATTCCAGAGCAGAGCTGCTCCAGCCCTAACAGCATCTCTGTGGCCTCCTCTGGACTTGCTCCAACAGCTCCACATCACTTTTTAGCCCAAAGTCACCTCCATTTGGGACTCTCCTTGGTCTCCATAATTCCTAGCCATGTTCTAAGTATCTTGAGGGGCTGCAGTGATAGAACGAGGGGTGATGGATTCAAACTGAAACCAGGGAAGGTCAGGTTAGATAAATAAGTTAGGTAAGGAAGAACATCTTTACTGCGAGGGTAGTGAAGCCCTGGCACGGGTTGCCCAAAGAAGTGGAAAATGCTCCATCCCCAGCCAGGCTGGACAGAGCCTTGGATGGCATGGTCTAGTGAAAGGTGTCCCTGCCCATGGCAGGGGGTTGGAACTGGATGGTCTTAAGGTCCTTCCCAACCCAACCCATTCTATGATCCTATGATCTCCAGGTTGCGGGTACTATTCTGCTAACTGGGCAGGTGGCTTCTCTATAAACCACAAAGTTCTCTCTGATCTTTCATTTCCTATTCTGCTGTCAATTACCGTTGTTGTTATTTTGTTGGAAATCCTGTGGCTTTTTATGCAAACAGGATGTTAGGAATTCATCTGCCTCCACTTCATTTCTTGTTTCGTAGTTTTTGCAACAAAATGGGAGAGATAAAAGCCCAGCACAGCATAAAAAATTCACGAAAGCTCATTGATTGATTGGAATAACCAGGACGCAAAGCAATGGGTGTCATGCTCTGACCTATAAACTGTAACCTTATGTTTACAGGATTAGACAGCAGGTATGGGGAAAACACATTTAAGTCTGAACACACAGACTGCAAAATAATTAAGGCCCTTCTTCAAACACTGCATAATACATTTCTCTATCAGCTCCTGCTACAGAACACAGGAAAACAGCATTCATCTCTAGGCAAAACGCATGGCACCCTGGATCAGCTCAGTCCAGTCAACACCGGAGCATCTAACATGAACCCATAGAAACAGGGCCATGAGCACGAGAGCCATGAGCAGAGCGGGTCCTTCACTCTCTGCGCAAGGCTCCACAGCCTCCCTCCAGGGTAAAACCAAAGCACCCAAAACAGAGCTCCGCGCTGGTGCTGCCCCAGTGCCACAGGACCAGCATCCCCCGCAGGAGCTACCATCCCTCCACCACTGCACCAATCCTCTGCTCTAAAAGTGCTGCGGATGGTCCAGGGCCAGATTCTTCCTAAAGGACCTGCCCAGCTCCAGGGTGGGTCAGCACATACAGTGGAGGAGACAGGAGAGGGACAAAGCCAGAAGGAGGAGAGAAAAAGTGTGAAACAATGGCTTTGAAGAAAAGATGCCAAGAGAAGATGGGGTGGGAGAGGTGGTGACAGGGTACAGATGTATGTAGTGGAGAGGAGAGGAGGTGCTGGCAGAGCAGCCTGTTCCCATGGCCAGCTCTGGGAAGAAGACTCTCACTCAAACTAGAGCCACAGTCACATCAGCCAGCAAGGTGGTAGCGGCTGCTAGGAATGAGTTGAAGATGGATAGGAAAGATGCTGTTACGGCCATGACAGAAACCAGCTGGCCACTCATCTGGAGTGGTACAGGAGCAAGGCTGCGCCAGTGCTGAAAGGTGGTGAGAGCTGGAGGGTGTCAGGGACAGACAAGTAAGAAACACAGCAAAATTTTACTGTATGAGGAGACAGGAGCCTTCAGAGATGAATGCAAGAGCACTGTAAGATAACAACCATGAGAGAAGGTGGTGAAGGAGCACACGCAGATATATCTCAGGCATATCCAGAGCTAGAAAGAGGATTAGTAACAATGACAGCCCCAAAGCCTGGGGAGAAATGGCCCTGCACAAGCTGCTGAGAACCACTGTGTCCTGGGGTTAGCCTTTACCACTCCTGCCTGCTGCAACATTACCCATGTACCCTGACAGCCCCAAAACAACTGCGAGGTGCTGTTGAGACCTGGGAATGTGAGTCTCATGTTCCTCCACATGAGCCATAAGCCTACAACATCCTGACCTTCTCCCTAAACTCCCCCATGCTTTGCCAAAGGACAGCATGGAAAGCTCTCATCAGGTTCCGTGCTGGGACTCAGAGCAGAGGACATGGCCAGAGCCCTGCTGTGCCAGTGTGCCCTGTGATGGAGCTGCCCTGGAATGGGGCTGCTCCTGCCCTGGCTGCCAGGAAGAGTGGCCAGGGTTGCACCATCTGGGCAGATGCTGCCAGCCACATTTCATAGGCTGATGGGGGAAACACCTCCTGGCAGCTGAGGTGGGGAGAAGGGGTGTGTACAGGACAAATCCCACAACAAAGAGGTCCTATGCTGGTACAGCCTAACCAAGGATGATTCCTAAAGGAGAAGAGGAAAAGAAAGCCTGTTGGTAGACAAAATGCAGCAAAATCCTTTATCCCAAACGGACTTTAAACCACATGCTTTGAAACACAGAAGAGGGGCACGTTAAAATGACACAGACACCGAAGAACCAGTATCAGCAGAGAAAGGGTGTCCACAGCCAGCATCGGTGGGCTGTGCATGCCCAACCCCTTACCTGCAAGCCTGTCATCCTCCTCCTGGTCCTCGTCTTCTTGGAGCAGACACAAACCCCAAAGCAGTTATCTGGTCAAGTTGGCTGCCAAACAAAGCTTCCAGCTGGTGAAGCGAGAAGGGCCAGTGACAGGCTGACAGTGCTGGAAGTGAGAAAGTCCAAGGGAGTTTTTAACCTGTTTGCTCAGTCCAGTCTGTGTTTAACCAAACGCCAGCCCTACTCCACAGAAACAACCCCAGGGTCGATTCAAAGATAATAAACAGGGGGAGAGGGGTACAGGGCTCCCTCACAGCTCCTTTTCCTCTTTAGATGGGGTTGTAGTTCTCACACATGGCAGGGGGAGGAAGGGAATCAAACAAGCTGTTTAAGAACAAAGAAAATCCATTTTTTGCAACTGTTTATAAACTTCCCCATACCTCTCTGTGTATGACAACCTCCTTAAAGAGTTCTCATACACAGTCCTCTGAAGGTGTAACAAATGGGCGTTTCCATTATGCTTCTGAGCCATGTTAAATTGGGGAAGAGAAAGGATCCCTGTCCTGCTGGGGACAGTGATATTTGTGAATTACTGTGGCAATATTGATCAGCATTTTTGAGCCCAAAATAGGGGAGGATTTTGTATTCCTGTGATTGGAGGTAGCAAATGGAGGCTTATAGATGCTGAAATACTCTCATTTTTCCAGGAAGCTATTGCTGAGGAAGGAGCAGCAGCATTTATCCACAGAATACAAATGAATATAGCTCTACCTTTCCAGAAGTTGCAGGGGAAAAAAAATCAATGGATTTGATGTTTTCACTTTGAATCCTCATCTCTCTCCCCACCACACACACACAAAGCAGCACTATTTTTCCCTGTTTCTGTAACCTGCTCTACTCGGCACACACGAGAGATACCAACATGACCCTGGAGTTGATGTCTCCTCCTCTCCAAGAGCATCCCAGAAGCCTTCCTTCACCACAGCAGTTACCAGCTCACGTGGCCCCAGCAGAGCCAGCGAGAGCTCAGGCTATGAGAGGAGCAGGTCTTAATGGTTTTGTCTTCTCTAAAAGCTGGCACCTCCTCACACCACCCTGAGCAATGCCATAGAGCCACCCAGAGCTGCCACATTCTAAGGTCTGGCAAAATAGGTTGGCTGCTGCAAGGGAGGAGAATGGGGTGTATGAAGAGACACTGGTTATGGAGGCAGAGAGGGAGAGCTAGCTTTCCTTGCATGTCCCCTCTGCTGTTAGGATTGCAGGGTCATAAGATAATTCACCACAGAAAGTACTTTAGAAGGGCACTAGCCCAACTTTTAGCTCAAAGCAGTGTTAGCTCTGAGGTCAGAGCAGGCTGCTCAGGACTGTATTCCAGCCTGCTCTTGCAGACTTCCAAGGATGGAGAGAGCACAGCCTCACTGGACAGCTTGTTCCACTGCTCGATTGCCCTCATGGTAGAAAATCTTCTCCTTACATAGAGCTTGAATTTCCCTAGCTTCAGCAGGTGGCAGCTGTCTCATCCTCCTACCAAGCACTACTGTGAAGAACCAGACTTCATCTTCTTGGTAACCTCTCCATAGTTATTGGAAGCTGCTGTTTGGCTCCCCAAAGCCATCTCCTCCCAGGCTGAACAAGCCCAGTCCCTCGCCAGGACTGTGGGCTCCAACCCCAGACCAGCGTGGTTGGCCACTGCTGCAGTTGATCCTGTTGGATCAGTTGGCTGTGTTGGGAGCCCCAAAACCAGACATAGCATCTCCATTTCCCATACAACGCTTGTTTCCCTACAGCAGGAGCACCAGAGCCCTAGCAGGCTGCATCACCGCCCCTGCTTCTGCATTTCATTGTCTGCTTATCTACACTACTGTTTTGAGGCAGTTCTGTCATCATTTTTGCACACAGTTTTGCTCATAGCAAACACTGAGCAAATGTCAACAAAGCAAGCACAGATACAGCCCTAGGGACACATTGAGCCAGGGAATTACTCAGAAATGGAGACAAGAGAGCTGCAGTTGAAGACTTGGCTGGAAAGTAGCAAGACTTATTGGTGGCACTGGCTGGAACTGGTGTCTCACAACCAACTACTAAGAGCGCTGTGGAGAGCTGACCTAAAATAAGTCCTATCCTTTCCTAAACTCTCCTGGGACTTACTGCTTGCTTGAGAGCCACCTTGACCCCCTCAGCTTAAGGACAGTTCAAGGGATGAGGGGGGCTCTTCTGTTTTCATGACGCTAATGGTTTTATTGCACAGTCACCATGAACAGACTCAGTTAACCTGGCTGTACAGTATTGGGTAATGTTTGCTCTGAAACAGAGCAAAACTTAGCCCCATTGCAATGCAGATGGGCTGAGGGTGAGGATAACTGGCAATTTCCATCACTTTATTACAGCAGTATCTCAAAGTCTCGAACCACAGACCTGAAGCCCCTTGTGTGAGGCTCTAGAAGAACATGGTAATCTCCAGGTTAAAAGTCTTTAGGTGTCCCTTATTTTCCCATTTGCCCAGGAAGGCTCTCTCCATACCCTGGCCTCTCCCAGCTTTGCCATAGAAAAACCACATGGGCAGCAAGGGATTCTCCAGCTCAAGGCAGAGGATACAAGTATCACTCATCACTGTCAAAGAAATAAAGTACCTGGCACCTGCTGCCTACCCCTGAGACTCCTTTCCTACCAGAGAATACTTCAGAGTAAAGAGCTCATCTCACTTACTTTTTGACAGTGAAGATTTATAGGTTTGAATCCATTTTCGCAAACCATGGATGCAAAAAGATGTGTACTCTCTAGCTGTGAAGATGACTGAAACAGAACTGGACATGGTCCTGGGCGACCTGCTCCAGCTGACCCTGCTTGGGAAGGGGAGTTGGACTAGGTATCTCCAGAGTCACTTCAAACTTCAGTCGTCCTGTGATTTAGCTTAAACAAGCTCTTTGGTTAGTGGCAGCAGCTCTTACATATAGATCTCCTGAAACATTAAGTATAGATGTACTTCATTAATATTTTAGTAACAGCCTTTGTTATCAGATAAATATGACTCAGAAGCACAATGAATTGTTATCACATAAACATGATTCATAAACACAATGAATTAAGCATGGAAGAATGAGCATTAAAAGTGCTCGGTGTCTTCTCCGCTACCTTTCTGGATTTAGGACATCTGTCTAGTGCATGCTCTGCATAGCCTTTACTCCAAGGAGATTCCAGCTGAAATACAGAACAGGACCCAAAAGAGAGATATAAAAAACTGTAAGACATCAATGCAATGGTACTTGCTACCACATGATGTATATGCTACTGCATGGTACCTGCATACCAGCAGTTTATTAGACATGAACTGTTCTCATAGGCATCATGATAGAGAGGTGCAAGGAGCTCATCTAAGTCACAGGCACAGTGAGAGAAGTACCAAGGGGCTTGCTTGAAAATTTAACAGCTGGTGTTCAACATCTCAGGGATGAATGAAAGATGAGGGGAATAGAAAAAGCCTTTCAGATAGAAGATGAAGCAACTTATATTTGATCCAGTAGACAAAGAGACTCAAAATTCACAGCATGTGCATGAAGTAGCCTTTTGTTTCCTGATGTATCACTCACAAGCTCAGGTAGTGAATTTTCACCGGGAGAAAAAGGAGGGAGAGTCGTGGGACAGCAAGTCCCTTTGCTTCCCTATGTTCTCCATTAGCATTTTCCTATGCAACATGTATTTCATGCCTTGTGGCAGAAACAAGGCTGTAGTTTCTTTCCCACCCCTTTACCTTAATATTTGGGATAGACTTTCCAGAGCAGGGCTGAAACCTTCATAAATTTCTACTCAATGCTCAGTGCAGTGCTCCTCAGCATGCCAGTGCTGCTATGATGAGTACAATCACTGGATCATGGCTCACCACCACTTCTTGTGAGTAGCTGGCCAGTTCCAAAAGGAAAGCTCTTGTGTCCTGGAAACAACATAAGCAAGAATATGCAATTGAGACTGATTCTTTCTGATGCAGCTGTGGACCAACTGTCCCAATGGCCCATCCCTCTTCACAATGACAGACAGCGAAAGACCAACCTCTTCTCCTGGCTATGTGCATACAGCTAGAATGCATTAATTGACATACCTATTTATTAATATATTCATCCATGCCCATCTCTGTAACCTCACCTTCTCCAACCTGCATTTCTTCTGGTTTCTAACCCTTTACACACAGCCAAACAGGCCAGGAGCCCTCTAGAGCAGCTGTGTTTGCTGATCTGTTAGTGTACTACTACAGACCAGGGCATTTAATCTCGTGAGAAAATAAAGCAAGAATATTTATACTTTTTTATCACTGCCAACAGCTTTGTGGCAAAAAAACCCCAAACATCTTTTTAATAACATCTACTTTCTTGCAGAATGGCTCTTATGAAATATGTCTGTGTGATTTTTCTGGGACTATTCAGCAGCAGATCCCAGACAGGTTAATTATTAACATTTATTTGTGCAGGAAAGATTGTAAGAGTTGACTGCAGCAGTGAGCACATACTCCTTATCACCAAAAAGCAGATGCTGCATGAATAGAGGCTGGAGAAGCCATCTGTGTACCTTGCTGTGATGCTTCTGCCTTCAGGCTAGAAGAACCACTCCTAAGAGCGAGGAGAACATTTGGTCACCTTGCCTTGTTGTGTCCTTCCTCACCCTGTTGCAGCAGCTAAAGAGGATGCTAATTTTGCACAAACCCTGAATTTCATCCTCTGACCTTTTATTCAGCAAGGGTAGGACAGCCCATCAAGCCCACGTAAGCAACAGTAAAACAAGCCTCAGGAAGAGAGGATGACATCAGACAGCAAGATAAAACCCCTGACTGCAGCCCTTGTTTTCAAAGCTATTTGGCCTCTTTGTCCTTCAATAAATCTTTAACCCAAATCTAGCAGTGGATTTCCACTTTGTAAACACTAACTTTCAGGTCAAAGGGAACATAGTGTGTCATTAACCCGTGCACATCTATTTCACTTCATGTTCCTCCTAGTCAAAAATAAAGACTGAACTTCGACTTAGATTGCCCCCTCAGCCTGGGCTTTCATTTGGTTGATCTAGCCAAGAAAGGGCACGTGGTTTTATTTATGAGCTTGTCTTATACTCAACATCTTCTTGAGAGAAGTCCACGGTAGTACACTGAAAAGGAATTTCCCTGTACAATTTCAGTAGATATCGAGCCAGAGTTTCCGTGCACTGATAACCCCATGGGGTACAAGCAGCTTTATCTTAGTGATAGAATGCCAAAGCCAGAAAAAGAAAACATGTTTCTAACTTAATAGTATTTGCAGCGGGGGCTGGCTAAGCAGCTGAACTGCCAAAGCTAGATTTCACAGTCTCTTTGGCGCCACAGATAGCTCTGATGGTCTAAACCAACTTCCTTACAAACACGCTGGGGGACTTTTCCTCGAAGCTGTGCTAAAGCACACCTTTCAGGCGGCTACTCATTCTACCCTGAAAAATCCCAAAGAATGGCAAATCTGCTTTTTTCTATTAACTATTTTGGGTGTCAGCACTCCCACTGTTAGGAGAACTACAACAAATTTCAAGATCCATTTAGACTCAGGTCCTGAGAATCACGGCTTATTGCAGATTTGCCTGAAGAGCTGCAAAGCCCTTACACATATGCTCACAGTTAGTGATGGAAGACTTCTTAACTTCTTTAGAGGATTCTCACGTACCAGAAAGAAACATACTTTCCCCATTTCCTGATCAGATGTTAGAATAAACCCACAGCAGCACAAGTTGGTAATACTAATAGTTCTGGGAACCTTTCAGGCCCTTACTAGGCAGGAGAAGCTTTGCCACTGAATGGACATTTGACATTAAGGAGAATTGGGACAGATTTTGCTTTCCACCCCCTCTTCCCCCTGACATCTACATGATGTTTTCTCCAAAAGCAGTGTCTCTCCAAGGACCTAACACACGGTGCTGCAGCAAAGCACACCCTAAGGAAAGCTCTTCCTCTGGGGACTTCCTGGTAACTTGCCAGCCAGTGACAGGTTCATCAATAATGATAATGGCTTTTGTCAAAGAAAACCAGCGCACGATGCTGCAGGCTTGCTCGGCTCTATAAAGGAATCAAAGTAACCAGCATCCTCGTAAGGAAAGTGAGACAGGAACATGACTTCTAATGGGAAGCGCTGACTAACAAAAGATATAGAAAGATTAAGCTCCCTTTGCTGAAAAGCAGAAGCAAGTTTTCGATCAGTGAAGTCACCTCCTTATCAACTGCGATAGCCTTGACTTACTAAAAAATCTATTGGCTGCAGGTTACGACACAGCAGCTCAGATCTCATTTGTGATAAATGGAGCATACTGCAGCTGCCTCTGCAAATACTATCAATAATGAAAATGTGTATGAAGGTTGCACCCAAAGCCCAATTCCTGGGCAGGTTTCACACGCTTAAAGCCAGTGGCAGCTTTGCTGAAGACTGTTGCATACAGAGACAAATCCTGTTGCTATGAGAACAAAAACGTATACACAAAGAATTCAGGTACACCTGGGTTTCCTACTTTTCTGCATGGGAATCAAAAGGGGCAGATTTGGGGGATTTTCCATATTCAGGACATATTCATGCTTTTGATTATCCTCTCAGTCACCACACCAGTTATAAATCAACCAGAAAGCTCTGCTGAGCCTCCTGGGAAGAGGGGAAGCTCACTGTTTATTTGCTATACATTTCACCTATGTGCACACGGAAAGTCTAACACACCTCAGATGTACCTGTATGAGCCATCTTCATTGACACATCTGGTACATGTATTTCCCAGCCATATATTTCTGCCTGGGAAATAACAGAGAGACTGATTAGCTCCAGTTCAAAGGACCTGTGTAAGAGTGCTTTGATGTGAAATGCATGTGCCTGTAACAGACATGAGAGAGACAGACAGGAGAAGAGGCGTAGGAAAACAGAGACATGCAGAGAGAGGCAAAGAGAGAGAGAGAGAAATCAAGTGGTACAGCAAGAGAGAAGAAAGCTGGCAGAAACAAAGAGAAAAAGAGAAGGAAGGGGGAAGCAGAGGGTGGAGCAGGGGTTACAAAGACAGGGGTCTTTGTGAGCACAGGTGACAAAGAAGGGTCAGACAGGTGGAACACGGGAAGTGGGGAAAGAAAGACGGATAGAATTTTGGGGAAAGGGAGCTGGAGGAATAGGGAATGAGGGTATGGTTGGGCAGAGGCAAGACGCAGGGTCATGGGGGGCAGGAGGCCATAGAGGACATAAGCTGAAACACATACAAGGAGGAGTGAAGTGCGACACACTGATGTTGTCTGTTGTCACGGCTCAAGCATGAAGGGAACCTTTTTTGGGGCAGCAGAAACAGGTGAGGTGCAAACAGCAATCCAACTAAGTCTGGCTGCTCACGTAGTCCTGACTCTGACAAGAAGCTAGCACTTCCTTTCGAAATACACGTAGGATCCAGAACATACATGATTCCATTACACACCACCTTGTCCTAAACCAAAAACTATATCCAGTTGTGGTTACTTGATGAGATCTAAACAAATAAAGAACTTAACCTAGACTGGAGACCTATTTGCATTGAAGTAGCAAGGATGTTGGATTCATGACACTACATTAACACAGGTGTAAGACAACCACAGCACTCAAGCCTGTGATCCGAAAACCAGAAAGGGTTTGGCTGGACAATGAATGTTGGCAAGGTCAACACAGCTTCTGGTGTATTTTTAAGTGACATTTTAAAACTGATCTTCAGACATTTTAAGACAGAAGTAAAGCAGAAGCATGGAAGGGATGAGGCAGCAAGTAAGGGTAAAGGCAATAAAACCAGCAACAGTCACTCCACATTACCTACTGAACCCTGACATTCAATATACATCACAGCAGACGTAGGATAACTTGCTCTGTACACAACAACAATAAGGGTACAACCAAGTTATGGCGCTAAACTGGTGGCACTTGTGTATGCAGCCACCACCTCCAATTAAAACTGAGAGAAAGATGCTCCTAATCCCACACTACACCTACTCAGCAGGCTAATGGTGCCTTCAACAACTTCTGCCATTGCCACGGCTGGTCTAATTTGTAATTATCAGTCCATTCTGCCTCTGCATTACATTTAGGAAAATAGAACCATGCTAAGCAAATGCCAAGCTTTCAAGAAAGCTGCAGTGTATGTCAATCACATAAATATAAACCCCACAAAGCAGGGCTAGCGCAATTACACAAACCCCAAGCATGGGAAGCCCATGCAACTTCAGGATCATATTGAAATATAATTTGAATATGCTAACATCCTTAACTTGGCCCTGATGAAATATCAGAAGTGGGTAAAAACACATGAAAAACCCCACAGAAGTGTTTTACAAAGATCTGATCTAATCTGAGACCACAAATGCTGAAACACTGCAATTACAGTGAGATGGGTCTGCAATCATTTTTCAGGACTATTGATGCAGACAGCAGAGAAATTTAACCTTTACCCTTCAGAATGGTAACAAAAAGACAGTTGTATAAAGGATTTCAGAGCATTAATACTATTTCAGTTTAATGATCTGTTTATGGCAGGACCAAGTTAAGGGTGGTGATATCAGAGTAAATACTGTGACAACACAAGCATCTTGCAACAACTCTGGTTCTCATTGTCTTCAACTTAAATATCCAGACTAAAATAAAAAAGGGTGAACCCTTTAATTCCTCATGAACTGAAACCACTACAATCTGATAAACAGATACATCAGAACCATGCTTCCAAGGAAGCTGCCTCCATTTTGCAGATAGGACAGTGAGACTGACCATGAAGTAAGTCACTTTCAGACCACACAGGTCAGTTCAAGAGTGGATGAAGACACCCTGTGAGGAGTTTTAAGGCTCACAGCTGGAGGAGCTGGCCCCAGCAGACTTAACTGAGTTTAGAGGAGAAGCCACAGTCTCAACCACACTTCTGTCCCAATCTGTTAACCTTCTACCACTCACATGCTCTACTTTTCCTCAGCATGATTCCCTTTATCTTATCTGGCTCCTACCTCAACAGTACCTCTAATTTGCTCCTGAATCCTGATTGCCATTACCTTCAGCCTCACTGATGCACAGGACTTGTGCATCCTCTCCTCTTCCTGGAGCATGAATTGACCTTCACAAGATTTCGCATACAAAGACTTGGTTTCTTCTTTATTGAGCCTGAGGACTGAAACACACAAATACATGTAAGCTGCAAGTAGGGCTTAGGCCACCCTACATCATACTGAGCAACATTCTTTTTGTGATTAACTGAAGAGGGCAACTTTGGAAAGACCTGTGCAATCATTCCTTCATGCAGCATCTTAAACTTAATGGCCTCCCTCACTCTACAACACTTCCCATTCTACTGAAGATAGAGGGTGAAGGAAGAAATAGCCCTAAGCTTGCTTGTCCTGCTCTGCAGTTCCTTAATAACTTGAGGGAGCCCAGATCTGGTTATCCTAAGGCAGCACCTTACCTTAAGAAAACAATTCCAGCTAAGAGTAAAGACAGACATTGGTGCTGTCACAAGCTGCACAGCTCAGACATGGGTTACCTGCTAGGAATATTTTGGCACCTTATTTTCCCTGGTTGCAAACTAAATATAAACTAATAATACACTTCACATAGGCATCTAAAAACTTACTGCACTCATGTCAGCAAATGCTCCAAGACCTTTCTGGAAATGCCCTAAGGAGAAGCAAAGTATCCATATTTTAGTAAGTTTGACTGATGCACTTAGCTGCCATTTTTGCTCCTGATTAGTGGCAACAGGCAGTTTGCCATTTATTTCTAAGCAGCTGCTAGAGAAGAGCTGCAGGCGGATGTAATCTGGAAACTGCACAACTCTGCTCACTGTCAATTTCACACCTACTTTCTTCAATTCCCATTTATTATTAATCTGTATTTACATCTAACTCCAGCTCTTAGTTAGCCTTTGCCAGAGGCTTAACCATTAGAGGTAACTGTAAGGAAGGCGGGGAAAGAAAAAACTGCCATAAATCAGGCTTTTACCACTCCATATAATTCTGGGGAGGTGAGAAATCATGCAAAACTTGGACTATTCAGGAAGACAACACTCTGCACAGAACATCAGACCAGGACAAGTCTCTGTTATCCTTAGTACTAAACATGGAAAGGAAATGTCCTGTCATAGAACCTTCTTTCTAACCATTTTCAGTTCCTACTTATAACAGGACTTGATATCCCTTTTAAATTTCAATCCATTCTAATTCAGAGGGTGTTCTTAGGTTTCATGTTTTCTGAATCTGCTAAGCCCTCAGGCTCAGTAAGACCATTTGTTCCAAATAAGCATTGTATAAAACCATACTTTTTCCACCAGATTTCAATGCACTGTCTTTTAACCGAAGAAAAGACCACACTCGATTATGGAAAGAGAAACAGAAGTACTTGATTCACTTCATCCTCTCCAAAGTAAACAATTTTAATTTAAGCAGCAGAATTCATACACTTGTTTTTTCTACTCATGATTTTCTTTTTAACGCTTACAGTCTTGTTTTATCTCTTGCCTACTTCTTTTACCCCTTTTGAACAGGGCTGAACAGCAAGTTCCAGGTGAAATACCTCTATTCACTTACTGAAGGCACGCCACTATTTTCCAGACCATTCCCTTACCCATCTTTACATTTTACTTGCTTGTTTGTTTACTTTACTGTAATTAAGAAGTCCACTCAGTGCCATCTCTCCTTCAGAGAATGCCTGATGTATGTAATTCATTGCAAATGACTGTACATAAGTTTCCCAAAACGGAGGCAAAGATGTCACATATATGTGCTGGGTATGATAAAGTTTCCCACAGCAGTGTGAGAGGCATTCAATTTATTGCACGCTTCCCCCAAATGTTCCCACATATCCAGAAGACCTGCAATCCTAAGGAACACTCTAGGCTTTAGATTAGAAATTTGGGGGAATTTTTCCCCAAGTCTTTTCCAGCAAAAGTAGCTTCAGCAGCCCATATCATTTTACTCTGCTTGATATAAGCATTATTGTCTTCAAGCATCCAGTCGTAATAGGAATGTTGTTAGGAACTCTGAGAGGTCATCTTCCACTTCTTAAGTGTTCAGTCATAATGAAGGCTCTTCAGTGTTCCTCCTCCAAATCTTTTCCTTTCAGAGAAGCCAGGAATCTAAAGACATGAAAGACAAGTCATTGTATCAGCATCAGCATGAGCTCCCTCTAGCTCACATCTGAGGGCCTGTTACCAAGCCAACTGCAACAATGTCTTCCTCTTCCACACTGTCTCCAGAATCAGGACTAAAAACCTTCAGCTTACTGCTAGAGAAGCACCACTAATTAAACAAGCTCCAAAACTTGAACATGGCTCATTTTTAGCGTGGCTTTTTGGCAAGGGCTACAATGAAGGTCTGAATTTCTTGGGCAAATCCTAAACCAGTTAATTACTGATTTCAAAGTCCATTTTTTCTCCCCCAGATTTCAATGCAAACAAGAATTTTTACAACTACAAAATAGTATTCCCAAGTCCTACTGAAGAGCCTTCTAACCTGAAAGAGAAGCACTTCACTGGTAGTTTAAAGTAGTTTTACCAATTGCTGACAGCTTTAAAACAACCCTCACAATAGAAATGGCTACAGTGATGCAAGGGATCAGCACTCCTACTTTTGCAGCCAAACTGGATACTGCTTACACTGGATCAATGAGTGCTTACAAAGAATATTTTCAAACCATCAGAAGCTTCTCTAGCTTAATGGTACTTCTGACAGATTTGCAAAGCAGTGCACCCATGAATTCCCCCAAAAGAAAGAGATGCACTGCTTTCTAGTGCTGTGCAAGATGTCTGTCTATTGGCATCATAAAACTATTTGATTACATTCCGGGGTAACTTTCAGATAGCTAACTTCAAACAAGCAAAAAGAGCAGGCCCAGCCATCTCCCAAGACAATTTCACACTATTATAAGAAACACAGTATACTAAAATGCGAGGCATCAACCAAGCACTGCACATCATGCCAGGTGAACATGGCATTTACGGATGGTATGGGATGAACGTCTAACTTAGAATACAAAGCAGATTGCTTAAGTTACACACTTCATGGGTGAACTGAGAAAGCTAGAGCTTACCCAAAATAGAAATCCACTTAAACACCCCCCCCAATTTAAATTTAGTTAGGGTTTTCAGGCCCAAAATGCAGATACGCAAGGCATTCATTCAGGAATACAATCACAACTAAACCGCAGCATGACACCAGAGGTAAAACATCATCTGCTTTAGCATTTCTGATATCCAAGTCGCTAACTAAGAGTAACCATTATTTATTTATCAGATATCTGATCAAAGTCAGAGCTCCATTTGAAACTTCTCATTCTTTCAATCCCAAAGAAGTCTACAGTAAAAATACCTCAAAACACAAGTGACCAAAGGGACCTACTGTAGAAAACCCACAAACGCATTCATAAGACTTACACTAAGTAGATAATTTAAAACAAACATCAAGAGGCCCTACTGAAATCCCTGGTTCCAATTTGGATTCTGTCTCTTTAAATAGAATTGTCCGCTAAAGATTTGTTTTAAGCTTTTGAGCTGGTGTCAGGGAGGCAGACTAAAGCAGTCATCAGCAAGCTGTAATCTTTGACATGTGGCCATAAGGAATATAAAGTTAATCCCTGGCCAGCCACTAAAAATGATTAAATAAGAGAAATAAAAACCTTCCATCATGCATCAAGGACAACCAGCACACGAGATCTCTAGCATGAAGCTATTATCCCCATGGAAGGAAGACTTCCCTTCATAAGGGTGCAGGGAGGAGGGAAGAGAAGAGGAAAAAGGCATTATGCAGAACTGAAGGAGGAAAAAGCCAATTTCTTTTTAAAAGGCATACAAAAACCCCCCACTTCAAAGAAAGTAAGCATTTTGTAATTTGTGACCATTCTTTCCCCCACTCCCCCTAAGGGGCTTTCAGCACAGTTACAGCTAACCATACATTTGACTGTATTTTAGTGGTGCTATTCACAGTAATTTGCAAGCATCTCACAGATACAGTAAGTGGAACCTCGCTACTCCCTGCAGGGTAGACTGCACATGGGAAGGTGGCATGTTGAAAAAGCTGAAGTGGCCTGCCCAAACCAGAAAATTAATTCCACTGGTTCTTCACCAGCTGTACTGAAAGCAGTTAATTCAGCCATTTAGGGATTAACTACAAGGTGGTATCATACTGCCATTTTCCTTGTGGCTCCACTGGTTCTGTGTAAACTACCCATACAAAACCCATAAACTGCTAGTTCCAGCTGTGCAAAAAGCCTTTTCATTGACTTTCAGGGCACCATCTCTGGCCTAAACCTGCAACCCAGCAGCCTGAAACTAAGACACCTGAAAGAAATCATATTTGCCTATTTTACCTTACTCTTCCAACTTCTCCTATGCTAGGACACTTAATTATATCACTGCCAATCACATTACAGACAAATCCTTCAGCTAACAAAAGTCTTCCATTATTCCCTTTATCTAAAACAGGTGTGCTTCCACAGATATAAAAACTCAATTACCGGCACAGGTTATCACTTAAGCCATGTGAAGCCCATATTTTAAGAGGACCCAGACAACTGTTTTCATGACACAGGGAGAAACAAACAAAAAAAGGAGGAAAAATGACAAACCTGATTGCCGTCTCTTAAGAAGTATCTCTTCTCTATGACCTGGGAAAAACAGAGAATGACCTTAGCTGGCACAGCATATGCATAGCCTCAGATTCCAATCACCACTTCACATGGGAGCACTGAAACTCACAGCTAACTGGGACAAGGTCTGAACACACATCACCTGCTCCAGGCCTATTGCTTCAAGTGCAATGCCCTATTACCCACAGAAAGAGTTGCCACCTCCAGCTGTTCTTAGTAAAGCTGTGTTATTTTCAACTCAGACACAAATTAATTAGACCACTTAGTAACAGAGGTGATGGTTTGGGTGCCTCCTTACTATATCACTCAGTTATTCCAATCCCTCTCTGCATGTGCAGCAGTTCTGAGCACTAGAAAAACCTCATTCTGCATGTACGTAGCTTTAGGAGTTCTGAGTAGCCCCTGCACATAGATGATGCTAGAGAAGAGTTAAAATGATGCACTGAAGAATACCTATGGAGGCAGTACCATCAATCTAAGGACCAAAAGGTTATTTGTATCGCTGTACAATCCACACCCTCCTCCAAAGACAATTCAAACCAAATTTCCTCTAACACATGATCTGTTACATGCATGAAGCGATCTGCTCCACTATGTTATCTTTGATGAAGGGATGCTTAAACCAAAGCACTTTCACTGTAGGCCTTGACACTCTGTTTTACGGGAAGGGAGAGTACTATGCTTTAACTGGGATTAACAGAGCTAATCATAGTCTTGTAACTCCTCACACTATTACCTTAGCACACTGCAAACCCTCTGGCCTGCCAGAGGACTCCAAAAACTTATGCAGAGTGCCTTTGTACATTGTTTTTCATCGCTCTATGCAGACCAAGAATCAAATCTTAAAGATATTTTCTGGAGGTTTGTTAATGCAGACCAATCTTTGGCCTCCCCCAGCATACAGTATATAGAACTATAAAGAACAATTTAATTGACTTGACTTACCTTATCAAAAAACCTGCTTAGTTTGACAGCATTGGATGAACCTGCAGCCAGGTAACGAGGATTGGTACAATCCTAGAACACACACAAGACAACAAACTGAGCACAAAGAAATCAATGCAAGGAAGCCCTGTACATGGAAATCAACATACCCCTTCCCTGATACGGGCATATGGAGTCAGCCAGGGAAAACACAGTGTATCTGCTAATTTCTGCTCCAGAACCATTTGAGAGAAAAGGCCAACTTCTGTTCCATGAATCAAACAGAGAATTCTAAGCGCCCCCTTATGTGCTCCACATGTTCCTTCTGCCACCAGCTATGCAGTCAGCTAATCATTTGCACAGGCTACACAAGAGATTGTGTGCGCTTGTGTGTGTATACAAGCATTCACATGGCATATGTGTACATTTTTACACGCACATATATACATCTTAAATATACATGTATATAAAAATAAAATGATCTTGGTGTTTCATTCAAAGATAGTCAGCATCAGAACTAAGAACAGGGAAGAGAAGACAACTCCCAGTTGGCAATTCTAAGCTCTGGTGACCTTATCTAACACCCCCTACACCTCTAGTGAAACAAAGATGACAGTTTCATCAAGCAAGGGAGACAGCCTATCAAAATGTGCACGACTTCAGCATCTCTGAATCTCCAAAAGCCCAGTTTTTGTCACAACATCTTTATTTACTAAAAATCAGATTCCTGTATAAAAGAAAAACAACCCTCGTGGCAAGGATACTAACCAAATTAATCTCTTCAGCATTGAAATCCTCAGCCAAGAAAGCTGTTCTGGTCAAAACTTCATTCCGCTTAGTTTCTGGGATCTGATCCAGCTTAGTTCCTATTACCAGCAGTGGAATCTGGTTATCAGCAAACTGTTCACGGTCATAGTCCCTGATGAGGGAAACATACACTCCTGAATGAAGCAATGGTCATGTAAGTGGGCACAGAGGCACTCTCAGCTCCCCTGCCCTTTCAAATATTATTTATCTGAGTGAGAATGTACAGCATCTGTGAATTAAGGAAGGGCTTCTGCATCTAGGTCATTACAGAGAAATTGAAAGAGCAAAGAAACCACAAGTTGGATTTCTTCTCAACACAGATGAACTGCAGAAGAAATGCTAACACAAGCAGGAAATAAACAGGAATTCCAGTGTTGCACAAGGTGTATGCAGGCATCAGATAAATGGGAATTCCGGTGTTGCACAAGGTGCATGCAGGCCTCAGAGACAGATCAGAGCTGGCATCTCTGAACATCTGAAGTTCCTACATATATGCACACACTTTTTAAAGAGGGACAATGAAATAAGAATGTGAAATAAATTGCGACTGTGAAACACTGCCCCTTTTCCAGCTTAGAACAAAGAGGACTGCAAAAGCAATTGTGTGGTGTCAAGTAACTAATTCTACATTCAAGGAAAGGTATCCACCATAAGCTGAACTCCAACAAGCTTTGATTCAAATATGAATAGTGATCAAAGATAGCCTTTATAAAAGAAATAATTTTGCAATTAATTGTCTTCACAAATCCAAGCTCCAATCCTTCTCCTCAGCTAAGATCATCGCTCGTCTTTCAGCTTTCCAGAAAGTAATTTTACAACAAAGAGCAACAACTTGTGCTAATGGCTGAGCAACTGTCTGTGACAGAAGTTCAGCTTTTGAGAATTAAAACAATAGTGAAGAACCTGCATGTGGAAAAACGGGAGAAATCTGAAGGTTTTATAATGCAAATCCTCTTTTCCCTTTCCCATGTTTCTAACTGTGTAGCAGCACAGGCAGATAAGCAACTGATACTCTTCCCATAAAAAGCTACCCCTTACTCTTCCCCTCCTGCTCACATGTGAGATTTATCAATGACCTTCAAACCTCCTTGACCGTATGTATAACGGACGAAATACTTAGCAAGAATTTTACAAGCAAGCACACTGTTTAAGCAGTTTCCTAGGCAAATTTTTAGCCATACTTTTGGCACAATTCCCTCATCACCCGAATCAAAAAAAATAAGTGAAGTTCCTCAGGGCTGGTGCATGGAGGGAAAGCCTTTTGGAACAGAGACATGCCATCCCATCACACTTCCTTTACAAGGGCTCTGCATGTCGCAGCACAGATACATGTCTTCAGGTATCAGGGACTGGACCCACTCTGAGAGAGGCCTCAGACAAATGAAGGATGTATATAAACACCTTTTCCCTACCAGCAGAATGATCTGATGGATAAGGTAAAAAAACCCAAACCAAACCAAACCCCAGTGGTTTTCTTCTATATCCCCCATTTCATTCTTTCTTTAAGTCTAACCACATCCAATTTCATGTGGACTTCAAGCAGCCTCAGAGATGAACAAAGTTTTCCATAACAACTTGGATTATGTCTTAACCCTGCACACGTTTTTCACTCACCCATTTGTCACAAGAACTCCTGTTGGAGCGACATCTCTGTTGAGTGCTTCCAAAGACCAGCGATACAAATTCTGGGATGATTTCTTGTTGGTTAAGTCATGCACTAAAATAATCCCTGAAGTGAGAGAGAAGGCAGCAAGATCCTATTTAATGATATATGTTTTTTCCTTATCTTAACCAAATGATATCTGCAGGTTCCCAGCTATCTGAGAATGAAGTAAGGGACGTATAACTGGTGCAGTTTAAGTGAATGAGTAAAGCTGAAAACACCAGGATGCGACATGCTTTTAAAGCTGCTTATCAGGAATTCAGAAAGGGCTAAGAGGAAAAAAAAAACTCATAAAAGGAAGAAAGGAACAGATACTTCCAAGTTTAATCCACAAGAAGCCTGTGGGTATTTCCTCATTTTGCTTTGCTCCTAATGATACTGAAACTCTGTATTACTGCAGCAGAGAATTCACTCTTTCCCTGGTTTACCTAACTGGTAAACACAACTACCTTTTTATTATACCATCCAAGAAGTCTAAAGGGCATTTCCTTCTTTCAAAGAGTTTAGAGAGCACTGCTACATTCCTACATTTTCAAGAGCTAATGCTACAAATGTGGGGAGGTATCCAAAGGGTACCAGTCTCTGATAAACTTTCACTGTCCGCCAAATGGTTGATAGAAACAAGAATTAATAAGATTTCATGGGTTTAAGATGAAGCATTTTTCATTACCATGCTCCTTCGGAATGCAAATTCTGAGAAACAGCCAGCCAGACTTCCTAGTTGTGCTATTAACAGACACCCGCTTCTGATAACCACAGTTCTTAACTCAATTACCAACTCCTGCTAGCAAATGTCTTCTATTTATTCACACCTTCTACGACCTGTTGAGTGTTCCTGCTTCTTTTAGACTTCAAACTAACAATTCAAGGTAAAAATGGAACTATACCCCTTATCTTCATCAGGATGCGTTCTCAACACACTCCACAGCCTACATGTGGAGAAAAAGTATTAATTTTATCTTTCGTCTGAACTCCCAAAGGTGCCACCCACTGTACATATTACGAAAAGACCACATTTCCACAAACCTTTTCCACTACCCTACATCACCGAGCACAGACTCTCCTATGAGAGTTCTGAGCATATCACAGCCATAGCTCTATTTCAAAGCACTTATCTCAGCAACAACGTAAAAAGGCAACTCAACTGCGTGCCCAACTCCCAGCGTAGGGAGAAAAAGTGAGATACAAGATGACTTGGCACACAGCAACAAATTCAGAGGTACTGCTGCATAACCTGTGAGAAACCTCCTACTTCCTCAGTTAAGCTTTGGATGGGTTAGTTCCCTTATTTGCTTCACTGAAAACCAAAACAGTTAGTTGCACCAGCAGAAAAAAACTGTGTCAACGTCAAAAAAGAGCAGGCAGGACCAATGACTGCCCAAGGAAACATTCCTCCCTCATTAAAGTCTGCAATCCACAGCCTTGATGTCCAGTCACTGTCCTAGACTATCACAGTCCACACACCAGATGCAGGGTCACCAAAACAGAAGACCTGCAGTCAAACCAAAAGCAAACTGCACCTAACCTTGTGAACAACCAGGTCTCTGACAACCCACACAGATGCTGCCACAATCAAACATCAACTGCTTTTTGATCTCAGGTTTTCAGATCACTGCAAGGCCAGAAAGCACAAGCAGTCAGGCAGAAGGAACACATTCATCTTCTCTTCTTAAATCAGGTCAAACAGAGGCAATTTGTGAGACAAGCTCTAAAGACGAAATTAATCTAACAAAAGAAACCAGAGCCAAGACAAAGTACCAAAGTCAACAGTTTTCATATGTGAGCTGCCTAATAATAACTTTGGGGCAGCGGAGATAAATAACTCCATTTTAATAACACCATCAATCATAACTCAGACACGCAAGCCCAGGATTTCATCTCCTAATGGGTTATTGTAGGGTATTTCCAAGTCTGACCCATGCTCACTGGCATGCTGTGGACTTGGTGTCAAAAAGAAATCCTTCTTTAACATATACCAAAGAGGCTTCCTTTGGGAGCACAACTTAACTCAGACCTTACTTACAGAGGTCTGGTTAACAGCATATGCAAGAGGTACCTACACACAGTTTTCCTCCCGAGAAAGGAGGAAGAAATAACTAGTTAAAGAATCACAGAGCAAAGATGTTTATTGTATGGCTTAACA
The DNA here is from genome assembly GCA_025447955.1 of Psilopsiagon aurifrons. Lineage (NCBI taxonomy): Eukaryota > Metazoa > Chordata > Aves > Psittaciformes > Psittacidae > Psilopsiagon > Psilopsiagon aurifrons. The sequence continues at coordinate 2,962 of JAOEHY010036602.1, read as the reverse complement.
CATTACTGAAAGGCCCTCCAATGATTTGGAACAAGAAAAGAAAACCCAACAGAACATTTGAGACAGTTTTTCAGAAGCAGTTTTTAATCTTGTATACATCTATTTGTAACGGACAATCCCGGGATGCCAAAAAGGAACAACTGAAATACTGCTTTGTTACATTTATAATCTCTTGCTTGCTCTTACTGGTGGCTCTGATGGAACTACTCAGCCTTTAAGTCAGAACCTCAATAGAAGGCCTAAAATACTACTTTCTATACAGAGCAAGTGGCAAGATTCAATTCTTAAAAATAATTTGTCAAATTAAATGAACAGAGGCAAGATGATTATTAGCATATAGCAATTTTATGGGACAACAATTCAGATTTGCAAGGCTAAGATATGACCATTGAAATTCATCTAAATTTAAATAATTAAGCAGGTTTTGGAACCAAACAGACAAGAAAATATGAATCATATTTCTGCATGCACATCAAGCCTGGAAACGTGAAGAGAACCTCTATGTCTGCAAGAGTAGCTGTAAGGGACATCAGTACAACTTCAGAGAGTCCTTGCTGCACCAGCTGCACAAGCCTGAAGCTAAAAGCTGATGAAACTCATCTGCACAGGTCTGCCTAAAATAGCTTTCCAGTTCAAAACCGAATCCATCAAATTCTCCCTACGAATTGTACCTTTTTCTTCTGTATAAAGGCACAGAAATCAGAAAAGAGAACAATATAGCCCTCAGCCACACTTAAAGGAATCCTGCCCCAAAACCAAGAGACAGCTCAGCAGAAATAGAAATAAAATCAGATTTACAGCAAGCAAACTTACCGTTCAGCAAATTATAAAACACTGCTCTTGTGCTTTTCACACTAGTGGCACTACCCACTGAACCTCCAACATCCCAGAGCTCAATGTAGTAGGTTTTCTCTTCTGGAGTCCCCTCTTTGTAGTCATGGATCTGATGAAAAATTCACATCATACATAACCACATCAGCAGCTCACAGGAGTTAATCCACAAAACACACACGTATTCAGCTGGCAGGATTATTGTACTTGGACAGAATCTTGTAAATGCTTATGTTGACACCATTAAAACCTCTTAAATAGAAGAGGGAGGGAATGAGTCAAGCAGCAGCCACTGAATACTACAGCTCCTGTATGAGATGGAGCTTTGAGAATGGGCAGGGAGTATCCTTTCCACCTCACTATTAACAAACCTAATGCCTCCTGACCTCCTTAGAAATATCACATTGCTAAAGCAGATGAAAAAGTAAGGCCATGACTTCCTACATAGTAGCACTACAAGAAAATTAACATAGGGCCCACACTGGATTCCAACTGACTACCTCTTCTTCCTCTCCAAATTCTCATTGACATCTCAACAGGGTTAATTTTTGCCCCTGGATTTGATGGGTAGTTTTGCTCCACAGTCAAACAGGGTCACCACATTTCTTCTCCCCATATCTTGGAAATACATTCCTAACCTGTGGCAGCATATTTCAAAGAGAATGGGGCAAACAGAGATGAAAGAAAAAAACCATTACTACCCTATGAGAATAGTAGCTTGGGCCAAAAACTTGCTAGACTAATATCCTCATTCCTCTGACAGTAGGTTCTGCAATGAACACAGAGGAGAAGCAATCCTATGGTCACAGCCAGCACCCTCAATTAAACAAGCAAAAAGCTTCTCCCCAGTGTGTCTAGCTGACAGTTCAGCTGTGCATCAACTGCTTCTGAAGAAGTGTGATTTCAGTCCTGTGCTTCCTGACTTAGCTGTCTGCTCCATCACCTGTAACATAGCAGGGACCACTGCAGTCAGGACAGGTGCTATAAATAATGAATGTCCTGCCTGATTTTGACAACCTTGGAAAGAGAAAACTCACTCACCCAAGTGCTTAGCTCACATTTACTGCTGTTTGCATTAACAAATTAAGCCCTCAGCAGAACACATCAAAACACGCCTTTGTCTGGAGCAGTAAGTAATGAAAAGGAAAAAGAAGTCAAGGCCCTTCCCTTATACTTTGAAGATAGGGCTACCCAGAAGTCGGGCACATCACCTACTCGAACATCCACCGAGCAGCCCACTGTCCAGGATGGGTTTCCCAACACTTGATTGTGGCATAAGAGATGAACAAGCGAAGACTTTCCGACACCTGCAAGTGCACACACAGAACAACCCTGGGAGATTACACAAAGCCAATGAAAACGTCAAAAAGAGGGTGGGCAGAATCACAGAATCAGCTTGGTTGGAACAGACCTTTAAGCTCATCCAGTCCAACCTTTACCACAGCACTGCCAAGGCCACCACTAACCCATGGCACTGAGGATGCCACCTACACGGTGTGAGAACACTTCCAGGGCCTGTGACCCCAGCACTGCCCTAGGCAGCTGTTCCAGTGCCTGGGCACCGTCTGGGGAAGGAATTGCTCGTAAGTCCTGTCAGAACCTCCCCTAATTTAGAAGGTCTACCTCAACTCAGCCACCTAGGCAAGAGCGGGAAGGAGTCCCCCCTCATAACGCGCACACGGGGGGAGCCGCCGGCCGGTCTCCAGTGAGACGGCGGGCGGGAAGGGCCGGGCGGACGAAGGGGACGTCGCACCTCACATACGCGGGCGGAGGCAGCCCCGTCCCGGGTGCTCGGTGGAGAAGCCGCCCTCAGGGTGCGCGGGGAGCGACACTCACCGGAGTCACCCAACACCAACACCTTCACCCTGTCCAACGCCGCCATCTTATCCCAGGCCGGCAACAGCCGCGAACACCGCCACCACCAATCGCAGCGCACGTTCCTGCCGCTTCTCTCAGCCTATTGGCTGGCTGCTCCAGAAGGTCACTTCTGATTGGTTCAACTCCCGCGCAGGGTGGGGCGGGCTTTGTGAGGCTCCCATTGGGCGGTTTCTCTGCGGGTTGCGCGCGGCGCGCTGTGACGCCGGCGGCGCGCGGGGCTGTGACGCGGGAGGCGCCGCTCGGAGCCGCGGGC